>JAAHCF010000153.1:0-58595 GCA_038367545.1 Beauveria asiatica | reverse complement strand
CCCTCGGGCGCGCCCACAATTACTGGTCACTTTTTTTTGGGTGGTTCAATGTCTCAACCAAAGACAGTTGTAATCTCCCCCCCGTCTCGCGCCGCCGGCCACCGTTTTCTGCCACCAGAGTCCAGACACACCTCCCCATGAACTGTTCGTGCGCCCCGTACCTGAGAGGAGAAATGATTCGAGACATTTTTATGCTTTTTTTTTCTTCTTCCCCTTTCATTTCCCTTTCCCTTGGCCCCCCTCCGTTGGATAAGTAGGCCGGAGTACCCTCCGAATAACTTGCTCTCGAGGTCTCTCTTTGCCAATCATCCCGATCCCGAAAAAGAAAACCGACCTCGCGTCTATTCTTCAATCTCACCACACAGCCAGCAAACCATCAGAATGAAGGTGAGAAGCTTCCTTTCTCCTCCTCCTCCTCCTCTTCCTCCTCCTTCTCCTCCCCGCTTGATGCGCGGGCTCTCCCGTCGCTAGATTGCACCCACGACAAAATGACACCAACGAAAAAATTTATACATAATCGACCAAGAAATAAAATTGCATGTTAACACTGCTCGCTTTTCAAAAAAGGCCTCACTCACCCTCATCCTCGCGGCCGCCCTCGGCGCGCTCGCCTCGCCCGTCGACCACGTCATCCACCGCCGCTTCACCTGCGAAAAGCGCCTCGAGGGCTACTGCCACGCCTCCAACGTCGACTCGTACTGCGAAAACGGCGAGTTTCGCTCCAAAGCCTACGAGACGTGCAAAGACGAGTGCAGGCATGTTTTTTTTTTTTTTTTTTTTCATCATCTCGTCATCTCCGTTTTCCCCATGTGCTTACCAGGTTCCGTAGGTGTTAAAACGGCGACCATGGCGGCCTTGTGCACGCGCCCGCGTATGTGTATGTGTGAAGGAGAAATGGCGTTTCGGGGAGAGGGAATAAGGGTAGAAAGGGGTGGATTTGGCCATGGAATCTGGCTACGACATCTTTTATTCTTCTTTGTTTTGATGCCTGGTCGTTATGGGGGGTGCGTTTTTCATGATCAATTGTTACGAGATCAGGCTTTTTTGTTCTTCTTCGGTTCGTATACTTGCTCGCTTTTTTCTTTGCCTGAATGAAACTTGCATTTACCGTTTCATATCAACTCATGAAAACCCTGGAAACTAATAAAAAAAAACGTCTACAATGCCCGCCTATATACGCCTTTGCTCGTGTACATGCTTCCAAATCAAATAAATCTATATAATCTCATCAATTCCTTAGCAGCATCCCTACGTCCTGTAATTCTGACGAAGGCGCTGTTCGTCCTCGGTCAATACGACCCCATCCCGCTCCCCAAGTCGGCGGATCAACATGTCCCGCTGCCAATGTTGTGGCGCCCACATTATTGCCTCGACTGTTGTTGCCACGCACATAGGCCATTTCGTCCGAGGCATCGTCCCGCTGCGTTCCGGCGCTGCGCCGCATCATGGCAATCTCTTCGCTGTCCGTGCTATGCATCTTGCGCTTATCGCGGTGGCCGAGGATGCGCCACTGCGAGGACCGCGTCTTGTCCGTCGTCCTCTCGGAAGCTGCACCGACCATTTGCGGCGACGACATGATGCCGATACGAGGCGAATGGTGACGACTACCACGACGGCCGCCGCCCCAGCACACAGAGCGCTGGTGGAAACCGGCAGGCTCGCCCGCGCCGCAGAAGCCGAGGAGCTCTTTGGGATGCCACCACGGGCGCGGCGGGCGAAACGCCTTGATGCTGCCGTTGCAGCCGTCGTTGTAGCTCGTGTGCGGCTCCCCGGAGAGCTCTTCCAGAGTGATGCCTTTGGTTTCGGGAATGAGTAGCGAGACCAAGGTCCCAAGCAGCATGAATAGCGCAAATAGCTGCAGGAGGTGGTCGAGAGACGGTGAGCACTGATTCCCCGTACAACTTGCAGGCGCTTCGGAGCTGTCTTGTTTGAGGAGAGGGATACTGATAGCTTGGGCGACAATGGCACCAATCTTGCCCATGGCCGCCGAAATCCCATGCGCAGTCGCCCGATACCGTGTCGGAAAGCACTCGGCAGGTAATATGAAGGTCGTCGTGTTGGGGCCAGCGTTGAAGAGAAACTGCCCGATTATGTAGAGCGCAAGCGTGGAACTCCCATTGAGAGAGTCCAGTGCGAAGCCGAGTACGCAAAAGACAGCTGTGAGGAGAAGAAAGCCAAACACTTGGAGAGGCTTGCGCCCAACTGTATCGACAGTCAGCATGGCCGTCCAGTATCCCGGTAATGAGCCCGCGCAGGTCAAAATAATGAGGCCTACGGCCTGATTGCGCAGTTTGTAGTAGAGCGATTTGCCGCTGCCGTAGCCTATGGCATGGAGGACTACATGATTGTTCAAGCCCAGCCCGTAAAAGGCAAGATCCTTTCCAGGCGTGTTAGTAGATTTTAGTCAATCAACGAGGTAAAGCACTTACAAGAAAGAACCAAGACAGCGAGGTTCCGACAATGGCCCGCAGGTTGTGCGGCTTCAAAAAGAACTCTTTCGCGTCTGCCCAGGACGCTTTTGGCACGGAAAGGGTTGCCGGCCGGAGCAGGTTGTTGGTAGTAGAAACAGTGTCTTTCGGCCGAGTGCTGGAAACGTAGGCGCGAATATCGGCGTCGGCCCTGTCGACGTCGTGCTGTACATCAAAGGTATAGCGAGGAGTTTCGGGAATGGTAATTCTATAGTACATGGCGAGGCAGGCCGGAATGGCGCCAACACCGACAATGATGCGCCAAGAGCGGTCAGCGGCAACACGACAAGCGGCATCGCAGGAACCGTTGGGACCGATGCCGTCGTAGGCGCTTCGGAATGCGACAGTCGTGATGAGGCTGACCACTGCAGCCATGAGCTGGCCGAGGCCCTGCATGGAGAAGACGGCCGCAATCAGGCCGCCGCGCCATCTCGTCGGCGCAAATCTGTAAACATGAGCATTATGGTAGCGACGGATATAGAGCGTTGGGCTTACTCGGAAGTGATGACACTGGCAAGAGGGTAATCGCCTCCAACTGCGATGCCCTGTCCGAAAGTTAGTCACGAGTCGGATTCGACACGCAGATAGACGCACCAATAAGACGCGCCAAAATATCAATACGCCCGGGCTGCTCATAGAAGGGCTCCCGGAAGCGAGTGCGCAGCTGAATATTGTAAAGAGGACGATGCCTAGTTCGATGCCGTACATGCGACGCCGTCCATATTTGCTGGCAAATGTCAGTGGGTGGGTTCGAAAGTCCAAGAGAATAAAGCATCACGTACTCGGCCAGCCACCCAAACAAAATCATTCCTATTACGGTTCCAGCGCTTGTAGAAGCCTTGAGGGCTTCGCTTATAGTCGCAGGTAAATGGCCACTGCCACTGCCTTCTTGGCTATAGTATGCCAAGCCCACCAGAGGAGCCACAAAGTTGATGGCAAAGATGCTATAGGAATCCAAAAGGAAGCCAGCGCCGGCAACAAAAACAGCTCGGACATCTACGGGATCGATTGCCAGTTAGCACTATTTCCTGATTTGCATGCATTTTTTTGCTCAAACATTTGAGGTGACACATACGGCACGTTCCGAATGGAACCTTGTCAACGTCTGATAGCGCTAGCCGTCGACGCAAATTAGCGTCTGGGATGTGAGAGTAGTCGTTGTAATAGTTGTGAAAGGCCCTGTTGCCACCCCGCGTGTAGCTGGAATGCGCCGGCGCCTGTGCCGGCGGCGGCAGCATCTGATCGGAGGACTCGGGCATGGCGATTGTGGTTGACGGACCCCAGTCTTTCGTCGGTCGCCCAGCGGGCAGGTAGCAAGAGTGCCCGCGTTTGCCGTGCCGCTGTATGCAGGCGCAAGGTTCCGAGACTCAACTTGAAATCAAGAGGTGTGATTTGATCCTTGGTGAGGGAGAGACGCGGGCGCGAAGTTGAAGAACTGAAAATTTCGGTGCATGCCGTCTCCTCGCGAGTATCCCTTTGTCGTGGTGGGCAATAGATTAATGCGTGCGATTAAGACATGGATGGCCCCCGACTTGGCGGCGGGTCGAGAGGCGGAACGCGGTTTCGGCTCAATTGCCGGCGCGAGGGCAAAGCTTCAGAGAGGAAAAAGAGGCTGGCATGCGAGTTGAAGATAGATGATGGGGAGTTTTTTTTGTTGTTCGATGCGGATATTGTGGGAGTGTTTGTCGTACAGCACGGTGACACGGGCAGATAGTTCTGTTCAGAGTTTCAGGGCAATTTAGCGAGCCCACAACGGGCAAGGTCGCCAAAGAAGACGACGGAACCACAGAAACGGTCGCTGCAGCTCACTGAAGCCCTCTGTAACACTATACCTTAGTTACCTACCTAGGTAGGTACTCAGGTACCAGGTAGGTAGGTACTAATACCGTTGGCTGGACAGCATGTGCACCGTGCAGTTTGCGTATGCTCAAAGGACACAGTAGGTACGTATCTAGCAGGTGGCAGATCTTAGTAGGCATGCAGCAGCCGCTTCAAGACGGAAAATCATGCACTCGACCGCAAAACCGGCATTCTTTCAAACCGAAAGATGAAGTTTGGACGCGACGGCACCAAGGCGGCGTGGTGGGGGGGGCTTGTGGTCTCATATTTACAGCGCGCAGCGCCCTCCAGTGTCCAGTGTCCACCACCCTTCTTACGCCATTCCGGCCCACTGAAGACGAGAAGCCATGGCCGCCCGACGATCCCCTTCAATACGCCTTGATGAAATCTGCCCACCACCACCACCTGAAGTGGTGTGTTTGACCCCCTGTCGTTGAATAGCAAAAGATGGCTTATTACGCTTATTACTTGCTAGCAACTAGTTATCCATAGCAATCAATTTATTGCGCCTGCCCCGTTTATACTCGACAGAGTAGTGTTGTTTCCCCCACGTGCAGCCATCCCATCCGAGCAGCCAACCAACCAGCCCTCTCAGGACCCAGCGAGCCCCTCCTAGATAGTTCCGTGGCTGTGTCTAAATTTACCGCCCGACTCCCGTCGGCCTTCTATTAGAATTTCTAGAATTTCTGCGGATTACCAGGTCTGAATCGTCGGCACATGGCTTTGGCTTGGCTGGGGGGAATTCCGCCCCTCATCACGCCTCCTGCCTACCCCGTCGCCTGTTGGATGACAGAAACACCAGACCTGCGCTCTACCCCGTCTGCATTACGGCATCATACAGGCTGTTTGTGATTGGTTTGCAACTTGGCAAAATGACTCGCTCCTAAAATGCTTTGTTTCTTCTCATCGCCGCGCGGGCCAAACCACCACCTGGATGGGGCTAAATTCAGTCGTTGCTAGGAAGTCGGTCGCTCACTGATCAAGGCCGAGCGAGGCTGCATGGTAGCGTGACACGCGGGTACCAAAAAACATGGCCGCTTTGTAGCCTCACACCACACCACCACCACCGGCCATGTTTTTTGGTACCCAGGTGCGTGACAAGAAGCCACAACACGGGTAACTAGCAAACCATAAAGCTGCAGAACAATCACCAGCGTAATTGTACACGTAATTGTACAAGATAGATACGAAACAGTTGTTCGATTCATTTTTTTTTATCATCTTCATCATGTCTCTAGTTTACCTTTTTCTTTCGCATCCATCAGGTTTAAGCACTCTGGCCTCCTTTTCATCAAATCCGCTGCCTGCCTCTCGTCGAGAAAAAGGCCAGACTGCCCACTCGAGCTACAGTTTGCTCCTCGCAGACGCCCCAAGTTCTTGACTGAAAATCGCGCCGGGCCCTTCTCCAGATCATCGCCGCCCAATCGCGCCTGGCTTTCCGTCCCTAGTTACCATGCCGTAATGTCCTCCACCTCTGCCTCGCCAAAAGTGCTCGACTTGGTAATCTTACCCACCCCCACCTCCTCCGCTGCTGCACCCTCTTTACTCATAATGTCGGGGAGAACCTCCTTGAGGAATGCCAGAATGTGCCGATTCACCTGCTCAAACTGCAGCAGGAAAGCGTCGTGGCCCTCGGGGCTCTCGATGCGCTCCAGCCTGGCGTCCTTGACGTGCTCGGCAATCTCCCGCTGCTCCGCAAACGTAAACAGCCCATCGCTCTCGATGCCGAGCACCAGAGTCGGCTGCTCAATCAAAGCGAGAGCCTCCCCAATCGTGTCCGCGCGGTTGCGCGAAACATCATGGGTATCGAGTTTGCGCGTCATGGCAATGTAGCAGTTGCTGTCGAACCGCTTCACGAATTTGTTTCCTTGGTACCGCAGGTACGATTGGGCGGAAAAGTACGTCGATGTTGGTAGATCTTCGCCACCGGTAAGACTCTCCACCTTTTTGGGGCCTGTGAACTGAGGGTCCGGTGAGTCAACCACTTGGTTGCTGTTGCTGCCGTTTGGTGACTGTTTCGAGCTGCCCGCGTTGTTCTTGCGAGATACTGATGTGCGCTTCACAACGTGGCCATCATTGTGAATGTGGAAGTGAGCTTCAGAAGGAGTGGAAGGGCGTGGTCGTTCCCGAATAGTCTGTACTTTAGAAGCGTCGGGGATATTACGTCCGAAACGAGCCTCAAAAGAGTCGCGGCTGCGGTAGGTGAGCAACGCAGACATGCGTGCTGCGCCGAGACCAGTCGAAGGCGGATCCTCGAATGAGTAGTATCCATCATCGTACTTGGGATCCGCGTAGATGCTCTGTCTCTGCGCTTCACCCCAGCTAATACCCCAGGCACTGTGCCTGCTAGAGGTGGCAATCGGGACGATGCAACGGATGTAGTTTTTGCCAAAGTATGCCCACTCCAGGACAAACATGCCGCCTAGCGATCCGCCGATCACGGCCGCGACTTGCTTTACCCCAAGCTCATCCAGCAAAAGTTTGTGCAGACTAATATTTGTTAGACTGCATGACTTGTATGACTAAAGGCGGATTTTCAATGTAACCTACTGGACGTCGTCGCGAATGGTGGTGAGGGGGAACTCGGGGCCATATCTGCCATTGGCAGCGTCTCCGTCTTTTGCCGTAACGGGGCTAGCAGAGCCGTAAGGGCTGCCGAGACTATTCATGCAGACAATGAAGAACCTTGATGTGTCGAATGCTTGACCAGGACCGCCGAGTAATGGCCCCCACCAGTCGCTGACATCTGCACTGCCCGTCAGAGCATGACAAATGACCATGGCATTGTCGCCAGTCGTCGACAGCTTTCCCCGCGTCGTGTAAGCGACCGGAACGTTTCGTAGCGTTGCTCCAGATTCCAGCGAGAACTTTGGGATTATGGCGATTTGCTGATCCGGGATCAATGCGGCGAAGGGGTTCTCAGGCTGAGACGACCGTCTTTCTTCCAGGTATTCAGCAACGTTTCTCGACAGAGGAATGTTTAAAGAGAGACTCGGCTTCTTCTGAATATGCAGGGTAAAGTGACTGACCGTAGTTGGGCTTTGCCGTGCCATTGCTGGCTGTATCTTGAGCCATATTAGCCGAGGGCAGCGATGTCGCTACTCGACGGTGCGCGGGGCAGGTCAGCTTCTGTAGGTGCTTCCAAGGGAGTACTGATGAGAAATTATGCCAGAAACAAAATGAAGCTGCTTCTTAAGCTGAACGACGATCCAGTGTTATGCCCGAGTCGCAATTGAAGATGGATGAAAAATATGTGCACCTCGGAGCCCTTTTGTATGGCGCAATCAAGCTTCCGATACAGGCTTCGGGAATATATGTGACTAACTTAGTAACGTTTAGTAATGCCCACCTAAATGGCCGCTAGCAATCGAATTCCCCAACTGCAAGGCACCTAAGAACAGCGGGGACTTGCTTGGGCTACTGGGCTGCCTGTGAGGGTTCTGGGCGTGTATCTTGAACGGGTAGATCGATATTATTAGGGATATTTTCTATGCAATGTTATACATATGGTTTTTTCTTTTCGGCAGAAACCAAGAAAACCATATAAAACCGGTTTCGGACAACTTCGCCGTGATGCACCAAGTTACAGACGCCGACCGCCAGCCGCTGGCACGCCGCATCACGTGCCGTCGTCCTGCTGTTTGCATGGCTCGTGCACGCTCTCCAAGCTCTCCGTCGCGCATCCATTCAGGCATCACTAGTCCAGACATCGTCGGAGCTTGCTCATCAGCCTTTGCGACAGGCTCAAAGCATCGCGACGCATAATCGCACCAGTGACGCAAACTCCACGACGACGACGGCACAACGAATTACCATCCTTATCCACGTGGTTGGTCCATTTTGCGGCCCTCTACTGGATGACTACAGCCTTGTTGTTCTCAACTCTTCGTGCGACGCATCGATTTTTATCCAAAACTGCCAGCACCCGCTTTGTCTTGTACGACCGCCGCAAATTTTTCAGCAATCAGTCACTCATTCTGCGTATCCTTCACTCCTACCCGCCCATGATCTAAACGCAAAGTTTCCTTGCACTTTTGAGCCGCCATGCCTCCAAAGCGCAAGAGATCTGATAGACCCTCGGGCGGCGAAACCGGCCGGCCTTCACCGCATAGGCCTGCAGAGATGGTCATGGGTCATCATGAACGAGATGACGGTAATAATAGAGGCCGTGGCCGAACCCGTGGAGCCTCTGGCCGCCGCGAATCATCCCATGTTCACGGCCGAAACGGACCACAGAGCCAACCACATCCTCAGCCGTCGCCCACTCGCCAACGACAAGGTTCCGGCCAGCAGCAACCTTCCTCGCAGGCCTCGAGACAACGTACAGCCAGCACACCGTCGTCCCCTATCAAGCCTGCTCCGATGCATCCTCCCTCCGAGTCCTCCACCGCTTCCGCGCGTCCACGACAACAGCGACGAGAATCCCAGACTCTCAAGCCGCCAAAGCCTTCAAACTATTATTTTGACATAATAACAGATGAGCAACTGGAAAATTGGGCGGCCGCTGGAAGAGATCATGTCGTCTCCCGCGGTGCTCAGGCGCGCAATGATATCGATGTCGTCGAGCTATCCAGCCTACTTCAGGAGTTTATTCATGCCGTCTTGGCTGGTAAGCTGTCGCCCGAGGAAGCAGGTGCTTGCGTTAAGGAAATAATCGGTGAGGAGAACACGGAAGTGATTAAGGATTCCTTCAAGTTTGTTCCTCATACCTTGTTCCTCGATTCGCTTGCCATTGTCATGGACAATGACTCTGACCTTTACCAACCAATCCTACGACAATTCCTCATGTCCACGGGTGTTTCCACTGCGCTTATGCGGCAGATTCTAGATGCGCCTATTCTGCAACAACTCGGCCTGATCCGTGATACTTTTGCCAGACTGGGTGTCCGCCAGGCCACTAACCTCCTCTATCGCCAAGCCAATTACAATCTGCTAAGGGAAGAGTCAGAAGGCTACTCAAAACTCATTACTGAGCTCTTCACCACGAGTAGTGTTCCTCCACCCCCTCCAGAGCTTGCACAACACACATTTGAAAGAGTCAAGGCCTTGATAGGGACTTTCGACCTGGATGTTGGGAGAGTTCTGGACGTCACTCTCGACGTTGCCGCCGCCGTCTTGATCAAGCAGTACAAGTTCTTTGTCAAGTTCTTGAGGGTCAGCTCGTGGTGGCCGCGCTCGCAGGTCAAACTCAACTCCGCCTCTTACTCGGCTGGCCTTCCAACCTGGGCACACCCCGACTACTCAGATTGGGTGACCAGTCCCCAAGACGAGGAAGTTAATGCCGAAGCCAAACAGTTACGGGATGTCGAATTCTGGAATCGAGCAAGAGACGTTCATCTGGCCGCCTTTTTCGAGCTGGGAGGTCGGCAGGTGCCTGAGCAAACAATCCAAACAGCTCTAATTGCAAATGCCGAAAACAACCAGGACGGCTCCTTGGATCTTGAGCAGCAATGGATCAAAGAAACCAATACTTTACCTCCCCCAGGCAACCGCGTTGCTGCTCAATTGCTTGGATTCAAGCTTCGATTTTACAATTCGGAGCTTCGCGCAGAAGCTGATGTCCTCCCGGCCAATCTGCTCTACCTCGCCGCTCTGCTGGTCAAGGTCGGCTTCATCTCTCTCATAGACCTGTACCCACACCTCTCGCCTGCGGATGACAAGATGGAGGAAGTGAGAGAGCAGGAGCTTAAGAAAAAGGAGGAGGAAGAGCGCGCTTCCAGGGGAGGGGGAATGAATGCTCTTCTCATGGCTGGTGTATTGCCACAGGGTGATGATGATAACCCGAACGCAGTACGCAAGGAGGTTCCTAAGAGGATCGAAGCCGAGACGAAGCAGGCCGCCGAGCAGGCTCAGGAGGCTAAGCCGCAGCTACCAGAGCCCCTCGAGCAAAAAGTATCCTTTTTGACGCAACTTTTGACTATTGGTGCCATCCCGGAGTCGTTATTCATCTTAGGCCGCTTCCCTTGGATACCAGAGACCTTCCCCGATGTTCTGAGCCGAATTCATCGCATCCTGAACGTTTCGGTTGACAAAGTCTACAATGCCAGCAAACCTACATCGATCACTGACATCACATGCCCTACAAAATTTGTGCCTGATTTGGATCAAAGTGGTATTCCAAAGGGCAGCGTCAAGCTGACTCGTCTGCCTGTCAAAAAGATTTGGCGTTGGCCATTCCCTGATAAGTTCGACACCAACGAAAATCAGACATATCGCTTCTACTGGGATGAGTGGTCAGACCACATCCCCGTCTGTCAGACAGTTGATGATGTATTCACCCTTTGCAGCACATTCCTGAACATCTCTGGTGTCTGCATCGGCCAGGATGAGGTACTGCTTTCCAAGCTTGCCAGTATTGGTAGCATGAGCTTGTCCCAAGATGGCTCGGAGGAAAATTTGAAGAGATGGCATGACCTGCTAAAGAGACTTCTTCTCCCCGCTCTCAGTCACACCAAGGCCAACGCCGCCGTTGTAAATGCAATCTGGGATCTTCTCAAGCTGTACCCGACCACGACTCGCTATGCCCTTTATGCCGAGTGGTTCGAAGGACAAACTTCGCGACTTCCTGCGATGCGTACAGCATTTGCCAGAGCCATAGCAGAAACGAGAGGCACAATGAAGCGCGTCTCTTTGACGAACCTAGGCGAGATGGCAAAGCAACTGGCCAAGACCAGCTACTCCTCGCCGGGCATTGTGTTTCGAGTCGCTTTCGAGCAGCTGGAGTCATATCCCAATCTCATCGAGGCGTTTGTGGAATGCGCCAAGTACTTTACAGACTTGTCTTATGACGTCTTGGTCTGGTCGCTTATGAACTCGCTCGGCAAGTCGAGAAGCCGAACGCAGGCTGACCATGCCCTGACAACCAGCAAATGGCTACAAGCGCTGTCCAAATTCACTGGCAAGGTGTTTCGCCGGTATTCTCTCCTGAACGCCATCCCCGTTCTCCTCTACGTCAACGACCAATTATTCCACGGCAATTCGACAGATCTCATCATTCTGAAAGAGCTCATGTCTTCTATGGGCGGCATTGTAGACTTGATTGACTTTACAGACTATCAAATATTGTCGATGGCAGGCTTTCCCTCTCTACGCAAACACACCCTCATGCGCGGTGGGGACAAGAGATACGACAACATCAAGAGCTCGAAACGCCTCATCGAAGCTTTGACTGAGTCAGGGCTTGCCGCACGTCTTCTAGTCAATCTAGCGCAGTACCGACAGGCAACAATTTTTCGGGTTCCCGAGGGTGAAGCGCATCTCAAGTTTCTTTCCTCAGTCATTGACGTTTCGCATCAAACGCTCATCCAATATCTCGACTTCTTGTGGAGCAACATGGAGCAGCCCGACTTTGACAGCATCGTACCTTCGATACCTGACTTAATGCAAACCTACGGCCTCGACGTCGGCCTGGCTTTCCTCATTGGCCGGGCTAGCTTATCTCAGCGAGTCTTCCATTGGAATACGGAGGACCCTGAGACAACCAAGGGTGCCCCCGCTCAAATCGACAAAGACGGCGACTTGGCGATGGCGGAGAAGGCTGCCGCTGATGATTCTGTACCCGAGCTGGCTGCAGTGATCGACCAGAACCAGGCTCAAATTGCCCAGATTAGTGCTTCGTTACAGCCACTCACCAATGTTGTCAAGGCAAGCGCGCGGCCCGAAGTTTGGGACAAGATAACACCCGAACTCGCCACGACATTTTGGGCTCTCCAACTTGGTGACATCTACTGTCCAGCCGATATCTACAAGACGGAGGCGGACCGCCTCAAGGCCGAGGAGTCTGCACTACTTCGTGACCGGAGCGACATGTCACGTCGCGGTCAAGAGCTGCGCACCGAGAAACGAAAAGAACTCACTCAAACACAAATCAATCTTCTGGAGGATCGCAAGAAGCATGTCAAGACGCAGGCCAACTGGACTAAATACCTCACGAATCTGTTTCAAGAGTCCTTTCAGCCTACGGCCAAGGCAGATGCCATATCCGATGTGCTCCTTGAGCAGTGCATCTTGCCTCGCGTGCTGATTTCGCCCGCCGACACCGAGTACACTTTTCGTTTCATCAAATCGCTACACGACAATAACGCCCCAGGTTTCAAGCTCATGTCGCTATACAACAGACTCTTCCACGCCAACCGTTTGCGAACACTCATTTTCACATGTAGCGTTCGTGAGGCCGAGTATTTAGGACGCTTTCTGAAGCTCATCCTCGAGGACCTCTCCCTGTGGCACAAGAATGCCCCGGCGTCTGGTGGCAAGAATGTCAAGAATGCCCAGAAATTGCTTGGTGCATACGAGACGGAAGGAATTGGTCCTCGTGATAACGGGCGCCGTGGCTTCGCCCTTACACTAGACGACCAGGGCAAGCCTTTGACATTCGTGGAGCATGCCCAATTCAGAGATTTGCTGTTTGGCTGGCACAAGAATTTGAATAGCGCACTGAAATCTTGTCTGGGCGGTAGCGAATGGATGCACATCCGCAATGCTCTTACAGTGCTCAAGTCTGTGGTTGAATTTTTCCCGGCGATTGATTTTATGGCTTCTCAATTTTCGACACAGTTGCAGAAGATTACGCAGCAGGAAGCTGCGCAAAAGACGGTACCCGAAGACGAGCTCGGAGGGCGCGTGGACCTATCTGTTGCCGCACAGGGTGCTCTGTCGGAGTTGCAGCGGAGGAAGTCGAAGTGGGTTCTGGTGCAGGTTTTCCGTACCAATGCGGATGTCGGCACAAAGACAAATGAAAGGGCTGCTGCCTCGGCTCTGCGTGCCACGGCGTCAGACTTTAAACCCGGAGCCGCCAAGATCAACGCTTCTAGAACTGGAGAAGAGGAAGATGGCGAAGTCCAGGATTCGAAGCAAAGGAAGCCTATCGCCGCGTCAGGCGGTCCTGGGAGAGATAACTTGCCTGCCAGGCCGTCAAGGGGTGGTCGTGAAGCAGGAAAGGAAGAAGTGTCTACTTCGGGCCAATCGCGCTCTTCAACGCCCAAGATAGCGCCAAAAGGGGACAGGGGATACAATCTTCCAGACAGGCCTAATCTTCCCACGCGTCCGGATGTGCCTATTCCGGGTCACTACACGCCAGAGCGATTTAATCAGTCGCGCGGCCATGAAAGACGCGATGGCAGAGAAGGGAGAGAGGGCAGAGAGGGTCGCAACCAGCGCGAGCCGCGTGAAGGCCGGGAGGGTCGCGAGTCACTTGATGGCCGACCGGGTCGTAACGAGCGGGACCGACAGAGAGATGGTGCCAGCGGGGATGCCAGCAAGACTAGAGAGCATGAGCGGCAACCGCGCAACACTAGAGGTGGAGGCGAGGATGAAGCGAAAGCTCCGTCGCCAGCTCCGCAGGCTGGGCCGCCAGAACCGATGATGAACCCTCAGCGTGCAGCACTGTTTGCCAAAGAGGAGAATGTCAAGCCGCCACGTGGCGGACCAGAACCGGATCGGTCCAAGTCTCGACGACCAGAACAAGCCAGCGGCACAGACAATGTAAATCCCGAAAGAGCGGCGCTGCTGGATCTGCGTGATGATAAGTCGTCAGGGCGTTCCAGCAGAAACGATGGTCGCGACCGTGATCGGGACCGAAGCGGGCGAAATCAGTCACCTCGACATGATAGTCGCCACGGTGAGCAAAGCGCGACTGGAACACCTAGCAACTTTGACGAGAGGCACGGGCGCATCCACGTAGCTGATCATCGACCTCAAGGTCGCAGTCGAGACCGCTCGCCAGGCATGTCTGGTTCCTTTCGCAGCGATAAGGGTGCTGATCGGTCAGAGGCGTTCTACGGAGCTCCTCGGGGGCTTGAGGCAGAAAAGCGCCACCACTCGGGGTACCAAGATCCCAACTATGGCAGACTGAACCCTGTTCCCCAGGGACCAGAAACGCCATTGGGACCTCGGCCACGAGGTCGCGGTGCAGTCAGAGGCGGGCACGCTACCCCTACCGGCCCGGCGGTTCAGCAAGAGAATCGCGCTACGTTGTCGGACCAAAATCTGACACCGACGACGGAACGACTACCACCCTCGGGTCCGGCATCAGTACGCGGCTGGCGCGCGGGGTACGAGGCTGGCACGCCAGGATCAGCGCCATCAACACATGACGGCCCGACAAGAAAGCAAGAGGCAGCTGGGGCTCCAAGCGGTATGCATCCGGACCGTCTGGCTGCGATTGACAGCCAGTCAGCACAGGGGCCGCAGCCACCTCCGCCACCACCTCCAGGCCCCCCACCGAGTCACAACCGTGGCGGAGAAGGAAACATTCCCACTGGACCCTCAGCAGCATCGGACAGACATAGGGGTGGTCGTCGACAGCTAGCGGGTATCAATAGCGCTCTGCAGCAGGGCTCTATGGACAATATGGGTCGTGGCAGTAACAACAATAACAGCAACAGCAGCCACGGCAGACACAACCCGTCTCGGCAGATGCTGGGAGGCAACTCGGACGCGCAGGTGCTTGCGGGTGGAACGCAGCCGTTGACGCCTGGGCAAGAACATGGGCGGTGGGTGGACGCTCCCAAGGGCCCGTCTAATGGCGACGGGAGCGGTCGAGACCAGAGCCGAGGGTACCGAGACAACAATCGCGACCGGTCGGGGCGATCTGGGCGGCCGCGCAGCCATGAGCGGGACGGCAAGGGCGGTGGAGGCCACGGTGAGCACCGGGATCGACGGTCCATGGGCGGCCATGGCGGCAATAGCGAGCAACAAGGACCGCGCGGTCCAGGGGCCGGACCAGACTGGCCTGGTCATGCCGGCAATAACACCAACCGAGGAGGCGTGGGCCGTGGAGGAGGCGGGTCGAGAACGGACGATCGCGGACACCGCGAGGAGCGGGGACGCAAGAGACGCAGCGAGGAGGGAGCGAGCGCTGGGCCGAATGAGAGGGGAGAAAAGCGAGCGAGAAGATGAGGAGTTGTATGGCTGGATAGTGGAATTGGGCAAAGTTCATGGAAGGAAACGGCCAAGTATGTATCATTACGAAAAAAAGACGGCAACAGCTGGAAGCAGGAGAGGAAAGCAGAGCAAGGGCGATTTCTCATATACAAGAATGCTTGCGGCGTTGGTACGGGCATGTGGACTATTTACTATCTAAATTTCATTTCGTTTCTGATGTATACGACGGCTTTTTTGCGGTGATGTGCAGGGCGTCGACGGCGTGTAAAGAAGATTCTTCTAAAAGAGGTCAATGGCGTACTTGGATTGGCATATGAGGGTAGAAAAGATTGGGAAAATATCTAGCACAGTTTTCTCTCTTTCTAAACCATTTATTAAAGAAGTGTAATTACTTACTCATCACATGGATGGATATGTCTTGGCGGACAAACTGTTGCAGGGCAAGGTGGACAGCTATTGATTATTGATTACAATCACATGTATGATGTTGCACAACCATGACTCGGTTTTGAGAGGGTGAAACGAGCTCTGTGTTGGTCCGACGGAAAGACGGCGGGAACAAGAGGATCTAGAAGTGTTCAACACCTTTTCGAAAAGAATACCCGGCCATGGTCGTGTCCCTCGGATTCCTGTGAATGGCCAGATATCGGTTTGGATGAGGCGGTGCACGTCAAAGGGGACAAGGGTTGTTGTGGGGGGCTTTTCAACGTTATTGCCGTGGGCAAAGTCCACTATTTAATTAGCTGAGAGAGCCTTGGAGCCAAGACCTTGGCGGCTCGGTGGGAGATTTGGAGGCTTATTAATAGGTAGAGCGTAGTGGTTTTATGAAGAAGAGAGGTGAGATGCAGATGGATGAAGAAGCATCTCTAATGAACCGTTTTACACGTCTTGCGCCCTTTTGCAACACTTGTTGAAAATAGGTGAGACGTCACGGAAAAGACTGTTGTACAAGCGTGGCTGTGCGTCCTCATGCGCTATGCGCCCATCGGTTTGGAGTTTTGCCCCGAGACAAAGCAAGCAGGTAGGTGTAAAGACGAAAAGGGCAACGAACAAGACATGGAAGTCTAGAGAGTTTGCAGGGGCTTTTTTAGTTTCTTTTATTCTGTTGCTGTTTTTTTTTTGTTTTTTTTTTTTTTGAGAACGCTATTGCCTACTGGCTCACTCGTGTCGGACGAGATGAAAATGCCAAGTTTAGATACGGGGTACAGGCGCTATACTTGTAGATGCTGCCAGCCAAGGCGCAGCTTACAGGTGCCTTACAAGTCCCCTCAGGTACACCCGCCCGCCCGTCGGCCCGCTCATCGTGGGCTGGAGAACTGGCTGTAAGCCTGTAACGCGCCAGTCCGCCGACCCTGACGATGCCTTGGCCGTCCCAAAGTCTCCCTCTAGTTAGCCTCCCTCTCCCTCTTCTGCCAACTCTTCCTTCTCCCACCATCTGACCGATATACGTTTTTCTTTCCCCTTCTTTCTTTGTCTCTCGTGAATTTTTTTTTTCCTTCTCTGCACTCGCACGATACAACTCTTGTCACCGGCATCTCTCACGGCTTTTTATTGGTTTTCTTCTTTTTCATGTCATCCGTCTGGTCCGCTCCAATCACCGCCACCACTCCCAATCGCCAAGTTGCCCTTCCCGGCCGACACTCAGCTGCGCAACGACGACCCAAGCCGCTCCGAATAGGCCTCCTGGCAATTTTGTTTGCTCAATACTTTTTGCTGCGCCCCGATCGCAACAACAGCTCTATTTTCTCTTCCATCTATGGCAAACGGTTCTTTGAGAGACACCGTCCATTTGATAATTAAGTGGCCGTTACACGAAACGCGCGGCACAAAAACTCTCTAGATACCTGCCAAACGGCGACTCGCCCGCCACCGCCAAACGTCGTCGTCGTCGTCGAATTCGGCACAAATAGCTGCAACTCGGGCTCGACGCCCGAACCCTTGTTACACGTTGCTTGATGCGTCACTGCTTTCACCGACCCGTCGAGTAATTCCTTCTCGACTGCACCCGCCCCTCCGTCCGCCGCCGGCTACGACCACCACCCCTCTGCGGCCACATCGAGCTGCCTCGCTCCCGAATCTAATCGCAGCACCCAACGCGCGTCATCGCGTAGACGGCTGGCCTCGCTGCTAGCTTTGTCACCTCCAACAAGATGAATCTAACGTGTAACAACACGTTGGAGCATCTGACCAGTACGCATCACCGCCCTTCCCCTCACCCTCACCCTCGCCAAGCTAATGCGCCCCTCAGTCGAGCCCGGCTCCGAAATCGAACTTGTCGGCGGCCTCATCTTTCACGAGCTGGCCCGCATCATCGGCGCAGCATGCACACTCATCGCCGTCCTCCTCAGCTTATACCTCGCCTGGATGCACGCCCTCCACTACACAAAGCCCCGTGAGCAGCGATAGTAAGCTTAACCCCCCGCCGCCTGCCGTGCGCTCTGGAGCCCCCAAAACTAATGCACAGCAGCATCATACGTATCCTCTTCATGGTCCCCGTCTACGCCATCTCCTCCTTTCTGCAGATCCAATGGTACCGTCACGCCATCTACTTCCAGGTTATTTCCGACTGCTACGAGGCCTTTGCCATTGCCTCCTTTTTCGCTCTGCTCTGTCACTATTGCGCCCCGGATCTGCACTCGCAAAAAGACTTCTTCCGCGAGATGCGCCCCATCAAGCCCTGGATCATGCCCGTCAACTGGTTTGCCGCCTGCTGCGGCGGTCAGCGCGGTCCCTGGCGCACCCCAAAAAGCGGTCTCACCTGGTTCAACATCAACTGGATTGGTGTTTATCACTACTGCTTTGTCCGCGTCGCCATGACCGTTTCCGCCGTCGTCTCTCAGTACTTTGAAAAGTACTGCGAAAGCTCCAACAGCCCCGTCTTTGCTCACATCTGGGTATGCCAAGCTTGCAGCTCCCAGGTCTATACTCGTTCACCGCCGCCGACTAACCTGCCTCCTAGATCATTGTACTCAACGCGCTCGCCGTTACCGTTGCCATGTTTTGCCTAATTCAAGTCTACGTCCAGCTGAAAGAGGCTCTCAAGGAGCAGAAACTCCTCATCAAGATTGTCGCCATCAAGCTCGTTGTTTTCCTATCTTTCTGGCAAGCTTCTGCCATTTCCGTAGGCACCTCGACTCTGCACATTGTTCACACCAACAAGGTCCTTGCCTATCCCGACATCAAGGTTGGTATTCCCGCTCTCCTGCTCTGTATCGAAATGGCCATCTTTGCATTGCTCCATCTCTGGGCTTTTCCGTACAAGCCCTACACCCACTACGGCGCCACCCCGCGCTTCTACCCGAGTCCCGATTTGCAAAAGGGCGGCAACAGTGGCGTTGCCAACGAGCTCGAGCGCCCACAAGGCGGCTTCCTGGGTTTCGCCGCCATTTGGGAAGCTCTGAACATTTGGGACTTCATCAAGGCCTTCGGGCGCGGTGTCCGCTGGCTCTTTTGCGGCGTCCGCCGCCGCAAGGAAGACATAAGCTACCGTCGCCAAGACGCCCACGACATGGACAACCTCGACGAGCACAAGGGCGGCGCTTCCTCCACCTATCACGCGTACCGGCCCGGCACCGCCGCCATGCAGGAGGAGGGGCAGCAAAAGCCCTCCGTCGGCGCGAGCCCCCACACTATTGGCCAGAACCCGTACGGCAAGCCGCCCGCACGCCCGGCCCGCGAAGACGACGTTCCCGTGGCCGTCGGGGGCGGCGAGGAGAGCGCCGGCCTCATGCAGCACGCCCAGACCAATCCGCACTCGCATCCCATGGGGGGTAACGACTCTCGAAACAGCTCCCCACCCCGTACACAAGTTCACGAGCCCTACCTGCAGGCATACGAGGGCGGTCGCCACTACAATGACAGCGCGAGACCGCAGCAACATCCCCACGCGCAGCGGCCCAGCGGACAGCCGACACCATGGCAGCAGGACCCCTATGCCTCGCAGCAGCAACAGCAGCAGTACTATCACCAAGGCGAGCAGCATGGAGTCATTGGCCAGGCCATCTGGGAGCCTCCTTATCCCCGCTAGGGGCGTTGACTTTACACAACCATGTCCATGTATGCTGTGTTAGATTTTTGTTTTGTTTTTAGCGACTTTTTTTTACCACTTGACGATTTCAATTCCCCCTTTATTTATTTCTTCTTATCGTTTCTTTCAATGACATGCATCATTACCATTTTGGGATCATTAAGAATCTGTTTTTTTTTTTTCCTGTACTGCTGTTGCTTAGGCAGTAGAATTAGTTGGGCCGAGATGGCGAGGCCAGGCTGGTTGGCCTTTGTTGAGGATACCCCAAGAGGACGGACGGGCGGACGAAAAATCTTTTTTTTTTGTTTTCCTATTTTGTTTTTCTATTATGCTGTTGTTCTTTTTTTTTTTTTTTCGTTACTTGGCCAGTCATGTAGCCGAGGCGAAATCAGAGAGACTTGGTCCATGTGGAAGAATAGTCAAGTACAACAATAGAAACATGTTGAAATGATTATTTTTTCCTCTAGTATCTACTCGTTGGCGTCATTCTTTTGGTCACGATTTGCTGGCTCTTGGATATTTCACAACAAGGTCGTTTGCGCCAGAACAAAAAAAAAACTATTTCAATATATCTAGGGTATGTAGGGTAGGCAAGGCAAGCCAACTCAAGCAAGGCACACTGAAGGACCTCAAACCGTATCTCGGTGAAACAAGCAGCGCACCGCATCGGGGAAACGACGCGAAACGGACGAGCCGTCAAGTCACCTGTGGCAAAGTTCCCTAGGCTTGTTCAAGATGTACCAAGGAAAAAGTAACCATCCATCTTAGGTCACGACGATGCAACAAGAATCAGGCTTGCAGTTTCAAGCCCATCCCAAAATGCATGTGCAATGTACTGTATTTCGCTATCAAACACGACATAGAATTATACTTCCTCGTCACGCTTCCTGTTCAATGACCCCTTGCCTTGCCGATTCTCTCCTTCCTATGTACAACTTGAATTGCAAAACAAGAAATGAAGCGGAAGAAAAAAGACAAACACATCCATACTCATAGACCAAAAGGGTCAAGATCCCCATGTCCCTAGCCGCTAGGCGAGTCCTCTTGTTTGTAATTGTTCGAGGCTCTCAATGCAAAATCATAAAAACAAAACATTTCAAAGTACAAACACACGCTGTGTTCAAGCGACCGATTATGTGCTTCAACATCAATGACCTCGCAGTCGTGAGCGGATTGACCAGCGAATTGAGCCATGCCGAGGTTCCTCCCTTATCCAAAAAAAAAAGTTGTGATGCTCCCAGAGCACAACAGGGCCCTGATAAAGGACGCGAGGCAGCTGCGCAAAGTCGTGCTTGCGCCGTATCCAAATCAGCGTACAATTGTTCGCTTTCCCAAAAGAACATGCGACGGGTGACCACTGAGTCGAAATTATATACATCGTCATGGCGGGGTCCTTTCTACATCATGTTCGAGACTGGGCTCGACACTCTTTGCGAATGTGAGCTTGTTTGGGGCAATGCAGGACCACCAATCGTCTGAGCGACAAGGCTCACGAGTCGGGGTCTGGATTCGTCGCTCTCAACACCTTGGGCTGCTGGATACGCCTCATGTAGTCGTGCTCGTCACGCAGCGTGTTGATGCTCTCGGCGCTACCGTTTTGGCGCGAGTATAGGCCCTGCTTAAACGGGTCCATCCTAGGGTCAACTTGTAGCATACTATTGCGGTGACCAGCTGAGCCCGGAGAAGCGGCGGAGCCCGCTATGCTCAGGTCCTGCTGATGAGAGCCTAGTCTGCCGCGAGAGCTACCGCGCACACTGGGATCGTCTCTGAACTCGCCATTGTCTGTCGTCTGATTGCGGCGACGCAGCAGGAACCAGATGAGCATGCCGACGAGGGCGATTGCGGCGATGGAACCAACAACAATGCCGGCAATAGCACCACCAGCGATGCCAGAGCTGCTGGAGCTGCTAGTAGGGGAAGGTTTATTCTCTTGGCTGGTATCACCAACACTGGTTGGCATCACAATGATGGTGGTGACCTTACCGCCGACCGTGACAGTTGAGGTGACGCTACTCGAGGCTGATGTCTAGAGCAATACTTGTTAGCGTGGGGACAATAACTAGAGCTGGTGAGAGATATAAAGAGGCTGTGGGCAACGCCGAGCATTGGAGACGTGCAGTGCAAGGTGTCGTCACATGACGCTACATTTGACAGCTTTTATAGAGCGACTCGGTATGCATCATGGTTTGATGCATATGCGCAGCGAGCTTGTCATCAATTTCTCTGTGCCGTCACAGGATGTGTACATCACTTGGTGTATACAATGGACAGTCTCGATATCACGTCGTGAAAATCGGTGAGCATCGGCATTTGGCCCGAGGGGCAGACGGCATTTGCTTCAAGGGGTCGTTACGGGGGTCATCATACAGATGAAGAGCTCGACTGCGTCAAGGACGTAGACGACGAGGTACTCGAGGAGGACGACGAGGTACTCGAGGAAGACGTCGATTCCTGGACTCTTTGAATTACTACCCCTGCCAATACCAACTTGTGGCTCGGGCCTGAAAGAAGACGGGAGTGATCATGGTAGCGGATTAGGGGTGAGCGTCTCAAATGAGACGATGGTGTGTATAGACAGGGACGGATGATCGGGAAGAGGACGACAGGCCAAGAAACAATTGAATACTTACAGGTTTGGAACTGGTGGAAGACGAGGAAGACGAGGAAGACGAGGAAGATGAGGAAGATGAGGAAGACGTGGAAGAGGAGGAGCCGCCATCGCTGGAACCTTTGGTGCCAGATGGCTGAGGGCCGAGACTGAGATAGCCAAAGGTGTCCTTGTTTTTGCCGCCGCAGAATTCGAACGGGTAGCCGAGACAGGGAAAGTTGCACTCTTTGTTATCGACAACATTGCCTTTGGCGGGCTCGTAGTTGGAGCACCAGCAGTTCTCGTGCGAAGTGATGGCATAAACGTAGCTGCCGCGGCAGTAATCTGAGCAGAGGCCGTTGCTTTGAAGGTTTGAAGAGTCTAGGTAAGAATGTTAGCGGCGTGGAAGGAATTGACATTTTAGGATGAAGCATGACGATGTGAAACGTACTGCTGCTGCCAGATGCTGTGTTGTAGTCGGCGCAGATGTTGATGTCGAGAGCGTGGGCAAAGCGGGTAAAAACCGATACGGCCAGCGCAATACTGGCCGTTCTTGTGAAAATAGACATTGTAAGAATTTTGTTGGAGAAAATTAAGTCGATGCAAACGAGGTCGGTTTCGAAGGGTGGCCAAGAGTCCTAGGCCATGGCAATGGTGGTCAAAATGGGGTGATGGGGCTGCTGAAACGTAAGAGCGAGCGTGGGGGAGAAACAGGTCGGGGGAAGCGGCCGATGCAAGCGCACGAGTCGTCAAAGATGCAGAAGCGAGAAGCACGCTCAGGTTGCGCAAGAAATCAGCAACAATGACCGCTGAGACGACAAGAAGGTGCAGCCAAGGTCGTGATGGACAAGTCGCTCAGGGTCGGTAGGTGGTGGATCAAGGCGACGATTACACGACAGGGAGCTTGTTTTGTTATCGTGGAAAAGCGTCTAGATTAGGCAAGACACGCGGCGCGGGTGGTTATGGGCGAGAAGTCGGGCAATTTCTCCGTGGCGGCGAGTAGGGGAGATGAATGGGCAATCTGGCGTGTGCTGGAATGCTGAATGGTCGAGAGTGCCGGTGCACGGGAGAGCCTTGTCTGTGGCTAGCAGTGCTACTGTTTGACAGCAAGGTGAAGCGTCAGGCCAAGCCAAGACGTCTGAAATTCTCCGTCTCGGGATTCAAAAGAGGTGAATGATGATGGTGGGATGGCAAGGGGCAAGGCGAAAAGAAGCACGTTTGCCTGGTGTCTTTTGGTGGTGGTGAGAATGGGAAGAGGAGGAGCGAGATTTTTGGTGAATGACTGGATTGACCTGGGCTTGGGAGAAAGGATGGGCAGCGGAGCCTTGCTTGGGCTGTCTGGGCTGGGCTAACTAGTTAGACTAAATTTACTTGGTTGGCTGACTTGATTTAGCAAGTTGACAGTGGGTGGCAGGGCAAAAAGGAGAGACGACAGGAAGCGAGGCAGCGAGGAAGCAAGGAAGCTGCAGGTGAGATTGTCCCGGGCTACAGATTACAGATGGATGATACATGACAGACATGGCAAGAGTTGATGGCATGTCGAGACGCAGACAATGGACGTTTGTTGCGTTTGTTGGTAACTATTTAAATACCACAAAGAACCAGTTGCCGCCATTGACGAAATAATACTATCGTGATACCTTGAATTTATTCCAACTCACAGGCCATGGTCAAGGCCCACCCGCCACAGCGCTCAACACGCCATCCTACCAGTACTGTATGGTCCATGGAGTACGACAAGGTCAAACACGAGATTTAATTAACCAGGCAACAAGCGAGCAGGGAAGACTCAACAAACCCGCTGCCAATACTCGAATAATCCTCTGTAATAACAAAAGTCCATCTATGTGGATCGCCCGCGACTGAACAACTGGGGCTGCCTTGATTTCTCGGCCGGACAGGCAAATATGGACATTTTCTCAGCAGCTGAGCAATGACTTGTACCGGGTACATTGCTCCAGCGAGCGGCCCCTGTAATATTAACTGCCCCAAACTCTAATAATACCAGCATCAGTATTCGTGTTTCCAGAGCGCGTCTTTTTTATCCTCTTCTTATTATTCTTTTCTTATTCGTTTTTAATCTTATAGATTTTTACATGACTATTAACTTGATCGTTACTTTCTTAATATCTAGTTAAACTATACCTATCGCTGCTTATTTGCTTGTCCCATTTACGAACCATCATCTCGCAGTCCTTGGCTGAGCTCTTGACGCCAGCTCGGCGCTATGCGTTGTTCCATGCGGCGCCACCCCCAGCACGGGCACTCAGCACGGTAGTCTGTAGCGGAACCCCCTTGTCGCGTCGGACGGGGCCGTCACTCGTCCCGAGCCATGTACTTGGTACTTTGCTCCCATCAAGTTCCTTTCCCTTCTTGTCGCCAAGCTGTGCTCGTCTGCAGCCCCAAATCCACCAGTCTCGCCAACCCTCGACGCGATGAACAGTAGATCAAAGGAAAAGCTGCGAAAAATATGCAATTCACGCGTTCATTAATGATATATCAAGAGATCATCTCGAGATGCACCGCGCAACCTTAATTCAGCCCAAATTGCCAAATGTAATTACACCTTGACCATGGATCCATGGCAAGCTGCCAGCCGGCTGCTAATTTTTTTTTTGTAATACTGTAATCCGTAATCCGTACACATGTTGCTCAAAGAATCTCTTCGACCTCGCATATGTGACTCTGCAGTGCCACCGGCTTCACGGTCATGTCTGCCTCTTCTGGCCCTTGCTCCATATGTCACCACTGCGTCCCCTGGCCCCGTCACTCAATCAACTGGTAATTGCATCACCCATGGTGCCACACCGAGACGCCCTTGGCCAACAAGTTTTTTACCCGCCGAGGAACAAGCCCGATCACAAAAGCGGAGAGCTGGGTCAACGTGGTCCGTTGCATGCTCAGCTCACTGCTCCTAACTAACTAGCCTCCTCCGAAAAAGAGCTCACCCTCGCCAAGTCCCTCCATCCTCTGCAGCGATTGAGAGATTATGGGCTTCGATAGTGTGGAAGTCGTTTGCAGCGCAGGCATCGGACAATGCGAGTGAGATGCAGAGCAAATTGATAAACAATACCGTCCAGCCAGCTTCAGCCCTCCCCCTCCTTCCCCCGCTCCCGACGCGTACATGAAGCATCCTGCACAAGCCGGGGGAGGATGCAGATCGTAACTAGCATCAACATTTGCATTTCATGTGACGTTTCGGCAGCATCACGAAACTGAAGCAAACCATCCCTGTCATTATCCAGCAACTATTCCTGGCTCGACCACTGGCCGTCAGCGCCTCACGTTAATCGACAGGCAAAAATACGTCTCGCATCCATGATCCTTCCAAGCCGCCACCACAACCACAACTGATGATTCCTCCGCCGCCCTTGACAAATCCGCAGCTCCGGAGCTCCTAACTAGCGCCCGCTAGCTCGTGGCAAGCCCCTGGCCCATTGCGTCACTGGTTGGCTCCGGAGTTGTGCTGGCTGGCCATGTCGGAAACGATGCGCTGGTCAATGCTCCAACTATTTACTGCTGGGGCCCGTGAAAAGTAGTTTGTCAAGTCTAGTAACTCGTCCTTGTCGTCTACCATCGTTTGAGCGCGATGCAGCAACGCAGATCGAGTCTCGGCTGGTTTCTGGATGGTGTTGAGGGGGATGCTTTGATGGCGTAGGTAGTTACTGCTCTGGGCATTATTGCTGCACCATGCATGTGACATGTAGCCATCATTGCCTGTTATCAATTCCGTGGTGGATAACGCGACGAGGTGTTTCTGCACGGTTGGCGCGGTCATGCGTGCTTCTTTGCATCTTGGATCATAATTTTAACACTCAATATAATAATCATTGTGTCGTACGTACAATTGACCCTGTCCAGACGCCCAAGACAAACACCTGCAAACAACACGTCTGCCAGCTGGCAGCTCCACGTTTGTCCAAGTCCACTAACTTGCACACCTACGGATTACGAAATAGACTATTAGATGCTACTCCGTATGCATCTCTAAACTCTGCCGTGCCCATTCTCCATGCGGGAAATTGCCATACTTTGCCATTTTCACCGCTCCATCATTCCAGTTTTCGAGACGGGTCATGCTGCATGCAACAGCTCTCGCGTCTCCTAGTCGCGCCTTCCATGCTCGCTTCGGCCAGTTGAGCCGAACCAGTTCAGCGCCAACCAGATCAACTCCATCAGATCATCGCCAATCGACACGAAACTCAATATTCTGCGGATTTTCGCCTCTGCACTCACTTGGAAGAGAGAACCTGTACCTCTTCAGACCAGTCACTTTTTGTGCCATGACACATGCAAGTCGGCGGGACGCGACGAACTACTAACGACGCCTTCTATCGTCGAGCTGCCAGCTTCATGGAACCATCTTCGTCGACTTCCACATCCAAATAAGGCAAATCACAGCAATAAAAAAAGCGTTGCTGACTAAAACAGACTCAAAGTCCCAAAGTCAGGATTGAAGCGCTGAATGCAGGAAGATATCTCCACTCCGTCGAGTCAACACAGACAACACCGACAGCTCAAGGCACTCATCACCAACCGGTAACGGGCCGTAGCAAATGTCTTATTGCAATGCAGTTGCCTGCAGTGGTTATTTCTTGTGCATAACGGCTGAAATCCCAACCAGGCTGCCGGAAGCACACCGATATCAACGATGCTGGCTCGACAATCTATCCCGCCATGCGCAGTTCACGGCCTTGCGTTCTACTCCCCTTTCCCCCACAGAACAATGGCATACGAACCGTTGAAACCCTGTGCCAAGGGCTCACGCACACACCAAGGTCATGCCACCAGCCTAGAATCGACCTCGCTGCTGCTCAACACGAGATCTTGGCGCACTCTCCACCTCGTGATTGGGCGCCTGCTCAGCCCGCCACAGCCGCCACGCATCGGTGCCACCACCATCGTAATCGTGCTGTGCTGCCAAATACGAGAATGGCGTGCAGGACTGTTGTTGATACTTTTGGCCATTCTTGGCTTTGATTGATCATTCGTCCCTCTGCGCTATCCGTGATGCACGGCACTGAGA
Source organism: Beauveria asiatica (assembly GCA_038367545.1). Classification (NCBI taxonomy): domain Eukaryota; kingdom Fungi; phylum Ascomycota; class Sordariomycetes; order Hypocreales; family Cordycipitaceae; genus Beauveria; species Beauveria asiatica. The sequence goes on along the minus strand of JAAHCF010000153.1, from coordinate 31,764 downwards.
CGTTGTTGTTGCAGAGATCACCTGATATCTGATGCTGATCGTTGGGGACACGGGGAGACTCGTAGTATTCAAGAGTGAATGATCTAAAAACTACAAGTCTGAAGCAGCGTTGCATCGGCTTCTCCGACCTTGGCGTGGCAGCACAGTGACGGTGCAGGGCGCCCGTTTGATATTGACGTTGCCACGAAATGTCGCTGCTCCTTACCATCGGTATGCCCGTTCTATGTTTTCAGATATGCGGTGGGCTTTTCTTGAACAGATTTTGTCAGCTTTCTATGACTAATTTCGAGCACACCGAGGTCGTCAGCGTCTCCCCACGGTAACCTGTCACAGTCGTCGGCACGTTTACGAGCCCAAGTTCAATATCTGAATCTGTTGATTCCACTTCAAAACGAAAGTCATATATACACGAAAAAGCTCATGCTGGCCAGAACCTCTCACCACCATTGCCATGTCCAGCTCCCTCACAGAGAGCCGCGAACCTTTTTGGCAAAATCGCCGTTGTTCCTGGACAGCTGCGCCTCCCAGAGCATGGCGCCGCCGTAGTTGGGCAGGTTCATGGCCTCGACGCCCTTGAGGGCCTTGATGAAGGTGTCGGCGTCAACATAACCCTCGTCGCCGTCGGCCCCCGAGGCCAGGCCGCCGATGAAGAGCTTGGCGCGGCCGATGCCCTTGCTCCAGTCCTTGACGGCTGCGTTGAAGCCCGGCTGCGCAATGTTGCAGTTGCCGTTGTTGTAAAACTGCACCCAAACGTAGTCGAGCAGCTCGCAGACTGCCAGGGGCTCAGACTGGTCAGGGAACGGGCACTGCGGCGCCGCCGTCATGTAGTACTTTTTTCTGCCGCCCTTGGCCATGTTGGCGCGGAAGCGCTTGGTCATTGCCAGGTAGCCTGTCGAGTCGTTGGTTTCGTTGTCTACCACTGGTCAGTCTCTGTTTTTGTTTTTCGTGTCGTCTTGTCTTGTCACTCTAGAAGCAACGTACCCAAATCAACACCGTCGAGCTCGACGTCACCGAACGGACGCAGCTCCTTGTAATCGGTGCCGCCGAGGAACAAGTTCCAAACCTGGTCGGCCACCTTTTTGCCCTGCGCGTCGCTGCTGAGGCGTACGTCTGAGTATTCGGTGGCGCCACCCATGGATAGAATCACGAGCTTGCCGTTGGCCTGACACTTCTTGATGGCGGGCACGAGTCGCGCGCCGTCCTTGAGGCCCGTCGCGCCGACCTCGCGCTGCGCAGCCGAGGGCCCGTCGAGACCCGAAATCTCCAGCCCCGGGTAGCCGCCGGCCTTGTTGAAGTAGGCGAGGAAGGCCAGGTTGACAATGTCGTACGTGGCATCGTTGCACACGTCCATGAGCGGCAGGCTATCGTCCTCGGCCCCCCAGTACACGGTCAGCTTGCTGCCCGCGGCGCGCGTGCGGAGGTTGCTACTCTCGGTGGTTGGGGCGGCAGCGCCGAGAGAGGTGACGGCGGCAATGGCCGCGAAGGCAGAGCTGCTGAAGAGCATTAGGTGAATGCGTATGCGTACCGTCAAGGTAATGTCTAAGAGGGCTGGGGGTATCTAGGTGTAAGTGAAGATGACCATATATTCGGATACTTGGGGATATATTTAAACAGGACAGCACAAGACAGGCTAGTACTTGTACGAATAGTGCAGTCACAACAAAGACGGACCAGTCTATATCCGCGCTTTGGGCCTTGCAACGTGATGAACAGCTACCTACACCTGTACACCGCAGAGTAGGGTTGAGGATGGGGAACCCCATCGCGGGCCTCGCTGGCACAGAATAGATGCACCAATCAGGAAGCCAGAGCATTCTTCCATGAATCGCGGCCTGTCCAATCTCAACGGACAGTGATGCGCCTTTGTTCACGGCGCTCGCTCGTCCATTCTACAAGCGGCATGGGCAGGACAGCGCGGGAACGAGGCGGGAGCGTGGGTTTAGTCTTGACCCCATCAAGCCGCAAGTGGAAATATAGCGCGGCGCTTGAGATAAAGGCACTCAATTTAGCAGCGAGTCTAGGTATCATCGGGGAGGGGCCTCTTTATATCGGTCGGGTGACTTTCCTATTTGGACAATACGTTGCAAAGATATCCAACGACAGGATGGATGAAATGTTCTGTTAAGCAAGGTGGTGTGGATGTTGAGGAAACGCCGTACTTGACCGTATGTACCCTACTCTATTTTCATTTTCTTTAATAATAATTATTAAAGTAGCTTCCTATCGCGGTCACGCCTAAGAAGCCGTGCCAGAGCCGACAACGTTACATGGCAACATGGGGTTTGGTGAATTAGATTGAGGCAGGCCAGGGACTGGCAAGCAGCGCGGCATACTGTAGCTTGCGCTGTTTTTCTGTCCCATGACCTCTTCATTGACTGTCCCTTTGGTCGAAAAGGTGATTCTGTCCTGGGCAGTCCGTCTTTTGATCAGATGCTTGGCCGCGGCAATCCTTTTATCCATTGAGTTTGCTTAAGCATTTGCAGAATCCCGGTCACAAGTTTCTGAAAAGAGCTCTAATTACTGTCTTTGAGGACGGTATGCGTAACAACAAGCCAGAAAAACTGCCACTTTGGCGGGGTGTACCCAAGATTGTATTAATCTCTACGAAATGTGTAATTTGGCCCATTACATCACCAGAGGCTACCCGGCAGCGCACTTGACGAGGAGATTAAACACGTCAAAGGTGAAACGGAAGACGCAGGTCTGGCTCTTTTTCATCAAGACGGATGATTCGGTCTACGTGGAAGCCGGAATACCCTTGAAGAGAGTCCTCGAGTTGGCATGTCTTGTGTCCATTGCCGTTGACCTGCTGCTGCGCTGCACTGGTTGCAAGTTGAGCGCAATCGAGTATAGGAACGTGTGCCAAGTGTTCTCGATCTAGGGGCGCACAGGCATTAGTTCGCTATAGCTGGTCAAACATCACGAAATGTATTCATCCTCTCCTGATGACTGATATTGCAAGGCGAGTGTCCAGGCCGCCAGCCATAGGAGCGCCAATGTACCTGCATGCTAGCACAGTTGCAGAGAATTATTAGCTATTCACTATTGAGATGCATTTCCCTTTGGTTGTCATATAGCAGTGGACCAAACTCTGATGCATGACCCAATCATACGCCGCCTTGTTGCTCGCTGCTGCGAGAGCTTGGTGATGATGGGCTTCCCCCACGTGCAGACAACGAGACGGCGCCGTTGGCCGGCTGCGAGGACAAGGGCCTAGAATCTGAGGTGCATGACGACCCGAAACTGCCATTACCAACCTCGGTGGAAGAAGAAAAAGACGACGCTCAAGTGCCGTTGCATACGCCTTGTCGAATATCGACAACCGGCGGGCCAATAAACGTTGGAGGCGGAGTAGCCACGTTGAGCGCCGCCGCCGCCGCTGCCACCGCCAATCTCTTGTCTCACGACAATGAGGCCGCAATCACCCATCCCTCTTAACGACCGCCGCCGCTCTCCCGACCTTTTATCCCGGCCTTTTATTTCTTCCTCTTCTTCTTCTTCATCCCCCTCCCCTTCGCCGCCATCATCGCCGCTCCTCCGCAAGCACAGCCCCGACGCAGCTCCTCTCCTCCCTCCCCCTCCTCCTCCTCCTCCTCCTCCTCCTCATCATCATCACCGCCGCACCACCACCACCTACTACCTCTCCTGGCTCGCCCTCGCCGCATTCATCGCGCTCTCCATCATGATGCTCCTGCGCACGCTACTCCTCACCGCCGCGGCCGCGACGCCGTGCGCCGTCTCCGCCGCCTGCTACCACGGCTTCCGCAGCGCCTTTAGCTTTGACGCGCACCTCCTCGCATCGTCGCCTCGCCACGCTGCGTGGATGGGCGCGCTGCGCAACGACACGCTCCTCACGAGCCTCAGCATCCCCGGCACGCACGACACCATGACGTACGCCATTGGCAGCGACGTCTTGCAGTGCCAAAACTGGAACCTGTCGGTGCAGCTCGCCGCTGGCCTGCGGTACTTTGACGTGCGCGCGCGCCTGCGCGACGACCAGCTGCATATCTACCACGGCGACGGCGACACGGGCTTTGGCTACCAGGACGTGCTGCTCGAGGTGTTTGGGTTTCTCGCGCGGAACCCCTCGGAAGCCGTCGTCTTGCGCGTCAAGCAAGAGGGCCCGCCGCTCCCCGGCCAGCGCAACAACACGCTGACGTTTGAAGAGGCCTTCAACTACTACCTCCACAACTCGAGCATCACCGCCAAGCAGGCCGCCCGCCACATGCACGACTGGGATCCCGCCGCGCCGCTGCCCGCGCTCGGCGACCTCCGCTCCAAGGTCCTGGTGCTGCAGGACTTTCCGGCCGACCACGACGGGCCCGCCAACAAGTACGGCGTCGCCTGGGACGACGGCCGGCAAATGGTGCTCGAGGACCGCTGGATCGTCCCCGACGTCCACCACCTGCGCGACAAGTGGACCGCCATCCGCGAGGCCCTCGAGCGCGCCGCCGGGGACGTCCAGGACAACAAGGCGCTGTACCTGTCGCACGTTTCCGCCAGCGTCGGCGTGCTGCCCATCGAGGCCGCCGCCGGACCCAGGAACGGGTCCGTCGTAGGCATGAATGACGAGACGGGCCGCTGGCTCGAGAATGGCGACCAGGCTGGCCGCACCGGCATCGTCATCTTTGACTTTCCCGGCAAGAGAGCCATCGAGGCCGTCTTGGCGCGTAATGCCGCCTACAACGCTTGAAGCGAGTCATGATGTATTGAGTGAATGCTCTGCGTATGCACGACACCCGAAATGAAACAGAAAATTAAACAAAGAGCCATGATAAAGTTGCTCAACTGGAGAAACGAATCAAGGAAGAAGAGGTCATAAATAATAATGTTGTAAATGAAGAGATAGAAAAAGAAAAGGACAGCCATAGTAATGTTGCTCAAATAGAGAAAACCACAATATCAATATATACTTTTCACATTATTTTAATATTGCAAATGAAGAGACAGAAAAAGAAAAGGACAGTCATAATAAGTTGCTAAAATAGAGAAAACCACAATATCAATATACACTTTTCACATCATTATTACTTGCACTCATTTCCCGTTGACTGCTTACAAGTTTTTTTTTTTTTTTTTTTAAAAAAAAAATATAATACCTAGAGAATTGTAGCAAACTATATACTCGAATATTTCAATCATCCGCTGAAAAACGCGAGGCGTACCTTGCAGCAACAACGTTTCAAATGTCCCATATACATTGATTCCTTCTTTCAGAATCTATTTCATAGACACGACTTGGTATGTATACACGTGTGGCATATACATGCCGAAAAAGAAGCAGCTCATCAAGGCGCTTCTAACCGAAACCACAAAAGCAATCAACCATATCCAAAAAAAAAAAAAAAAAGGGAAAAAAAGAAAATCAACTCAAAACAACTCCAAGCTTGGCCAAATCAAACCAAACAATCCCCCCCTAAATATGCAAACTTTTCATCCTCACTCACGTCAGAGGAGATGATGACTCCTTACGCTCCGGGCTCGCGTCACGACTCTCAATCGAGTCCACCATCTGCAGCACCCTCGACTTGGCGCGCGCCCTCTCGAGCGTCACCGCCTCGGCCGTGCCATACACAGCCATTGACGAGCGCCGGCGGTCGTCGTCAGCGTCGGTCGAGTGACTGAGTCGAGGCTCGCGCAGCAGGCCATTCTCCGCGAGCGCGCCCTGCCGGCTCATGCGCAGCATTGCCTCGCGGTCCAAGTCGTCGTGCTCGCCAGAACGCTTGCCGTACGACGTGACGGGCGTGAGGCTGCGAAGCGACGGTGTGATGAATGGTGACATTTGGCTGCCGCCCGTGTGCGTCGTGTCGTCTTTTGGTTCCAGCACCACCGTCTGCGGCGGGTGCAGCTGCTGGTGTGAATGCTGCCCGGACGACTCGCTTGAGAGCTGGCTCACAGAGTCCAGCACTTCGGCCGTCTGCGGCTCGTGGATACGTGGAGGGTCGAGCACCAGCGCGCTCGGTTTCGGCTTGGGCTTGGTGATGGACAGCGGCGGCGGCGGCGGCATGTCGTCGTCGTCGTCGTCGTCCTTGTTGTCATTGTCGGTGGCGTTTACTACCCGCAGTCGCTCCTTGGGCACCGTAAACATGACCTGTACGAGACGCTGCTCAATGGCGCGCTCAATGTCCCAGTCATTCTCGCCCGCGGCAGCCGTGCCGCTCAGGCGGCGCTTGCTGCTGTCCAAATCAGACCCGCCATGATCGTTCTGCGGAGGATCGCTCAGGTTCCAGCCGCCGCGGCCCTGCTTCCTTCGCAGGATTTCACCGCTGACGCCTGCGAGCGGAGCCTCGTAGTCGGCGCTCACGCGCTCCAGGGACGGTCGACGGGGGCTCTCTTCGCGCTCCGACAGCCCAGGCGAGGAGGCCGATTCAGAGCCAGAGAAGACCCTGCGTAATGAACCGAGCCATGAGCGTCGGGGTTTATTCTTCGAGGGCGATCCAGGAACGGGAATGTGATCGTATTCATCGTAGCCGCTTCCGCGGAGCAGACCAGGTGCCTCGGCTTGGAGGTTGCCAAAGCCAGACTTGGCCGTGCGGTAGCTGCCGGACGAGGAGCTGGCGGCCTTCTTATGGTACACACCAGCGCCCGCGAGCAAGCTGTCCGCGGCACTGCGCGTCGACTCGGATAAGTTGGAGCCGCTTCGGGAGTCGTCGTCGTGATGCGTCGAGTGGTGATGCCAGTCACCACGTGTCGGCGAGCTTCGGCCAGCGCGGTTGCGGGCATATTTTGTTAGAAGCGCTTCGGCACCCCCGTCCGCTTCCGACGACCACTCCTGCACCTCGCGATCTGGGCGGTCGGGGCTCGGCGTGCCACTGCTCGGAATGGCATACATGGCTGCCGCGCCGGCCGCCGCGCCTACACCCGCCGCCGCAGCATTGCAACTCGTGCCCGGCGGGGTCTGGAACGGATCCGGGTGCGTTTCCGACGAGGGCGTCAGGAGCTCCTTTTCGCGAAAGTGGTCTTCATCTTCGTCATCTTCTAGGATCGGGTGAATCTGACCCGGGGGCGAGGAAAAGTTGGACATTCTTCGCGCGTCCGACGACGGCAGGTAGGGCACATAGCCACCACGGAGCTGGCCGCTGACGGGTTTTCTAGGAATAGTGTTTTGCTCGCCAGAGGTGCCGCTCATGGACAGGCTCTCGTAGCCGCCCTGTGCCTTTTCGGTGTACGTCTGCCGGTTATCATTGTAGTTGTTGTGTTGGTTGTTGTGGTTGTCGCGCGAGCCGAACCAGCCCCATTGGCCATAGCCCGCTGGCGGATCCATGACATCGTCGCGATCGTTGAAGAACTCGGCGTCTCGAGCCATGGCCTGCGCGGCCTTGTCACGTCTGACCTCGTTGCGCTGTTTGCGTTGGCGGAGACAGCACAGGAGCGCAATGGCGCCGATGAGCAGCACCAAGCCCAGGCCAAGACCCAGACCTAGGCCGAGGCCGAGTCGTCGAGAGCGATTGCTTGAGCCTTGATCATTCGAACCGATGCTCGGGGCGTCAGGGTCGCTTGGACTTGGCGGCGGTCGCTTATATTCTTGGGTCCACGCCATCGAACTAAGGTTCAGGAATCTTGCAGTATCGGGCGCTGCTCTTTTGCTCGTCGACGCGCTGTCGCTCGCGTTAATGGTCCATCCACCGTAGACCATCATTATGTTTCCCGGCAGCAGAGCAGCACCGTGGCCGTATATAGCATCGCCCTCGGGCTGCGCATCCGGCACCGCCCACATCCACGAGTTGTATGTTTGGCTCATTTTGAGGATCGCCAACTGTGGTTCTGCCGGCGTCTTCACGTCGCCCACCCAGCCGCCCATGACTACGACCTCGCTTCCGTCCTGGCTGAGAATAGCTGTGTGACCGGATCGGCTCGTGACCTCGGGCACGTCGACGTCGTCGCCCCGTCGGCTCTTGCTCCCGCTGCGGATTAGTTCTGCATTGGCCGTCTTGCCGACGGGCTGCTTGATGTCGATGTACGACCACGCCTGCTCGGGCAAGCTCCACACCGCTGCCGTGCTCATGTTGATAAAGGCCGTCTGCGTGTGCCCGCCGAGCAGGATGTACGTCATCTTCTGCGTTACGGTGCCTGAGATGTTGGTAATCGAGGGCGGCTGTGGCGTGAGGGTGAATCCGGCAAACGGCGAGCGCGGACCGGCTGTCGACGCAATAAACTCATCGTAGCCCGTCTGCGCATCGCCGCTGCCCGGTGTCAGGCTCAGCATCAACTTGGTGTAGTTGGCGTTGGCCTGCCAGTTCTTGGCATCAGTGCCCGGCGTCGCGCACATGCCGCCGTAGCTGTACAGGGTCGGCTGGTCCATGACAGGCGCGAGCTTGGCGGTAAAGGCCAATGTGCCGCCAAGGAAGAAGGGACCACCGCCGGGGCTCGTGTCCTTGGCCGTGTTGCGGGTGGTGCGCTTCGTCCAAGCACCACCACCAACGGTCGTGGCGCTGTCTTTGCTGTCGTCAAAGGACCAGACAGAGCCAGTGTCACCGCCGCAGACGCCGGCGTAGACCAGCACGGAGCCATTGGCGGTGCGGACGGCGCCAAAGGCCGTGGCGGGGTTGGCGTCGCGCAAGAAGGGCAGCTGGCTGGAGAGCACCTTGGGATTGAGGTCGGCGTTGAGCTTGTTGTTGTAGTCGAAGGAGAGAAATTGTACGCTGCCGTCGTCGGCCTGCTTGAACATGTACGTCTGGCCGGCGCCGTGGCAGGACGACTTGCTGAAGCAGGCCGGCGTGAAAATCTGCGTCGGTACATAGGGAAACTGGTGCACCGCAGCGGTCGTCGATGCCGAGAGCAGCGCGAGCAGGGCTACCGAAAGTGTCCGCCGTCTGGACCGTCGCACAGCGCGGGGACGCTGGTGCGATGTGGTCATCTGTGATGTTGCTCGGGTCTATAGTGCGAGTGTATGGTCAAGGAGTAACGGGGACTTGGTCGTGTTTCGGTTGACGTCGCTTCTTTAAATCATGATGCCTGCGCTTTTGTTTTTGGTTGAGAGTTTGCAATCTGTCCTTGGTAGAGCTTGTCGAGCGTGGTATAGCAAACCACGTATGTGTGACTGCTGAGAAGCAAGCTGTGCGACCAGCCTGTCAAAGTAAACAAAAAAGGGACCATCCACAAGGGTACGACGTGTCACCGTCAGCAGCAGTCCAGGCTGCTAATGAAGGGAATGAAAAGAGTCAAGGGCCAGAGTTGTGAAGAACAGACGACAAGTCAAGAGTGAAAGCGAAGACTGGGTTATGCCCTGTGCAAAGCAGACTGAGATGATGCACAAACCATGTCTCGCCGGTCCGGTGTCTATATTCAGACCAAGAAAGCGGGGGTCCTGGTAACAAGTAGCAACCAAGAGGGAGGGCTGGTCAGCTTAGCGAGGGAGAGAGTGCCACTTGGACTCGTGTACGATGCAGATGGACGAATAGAATCAAATGATTCATGCGATCGACCACCGCAGTCAAGGTTTCTGCTGGTTACACCAGCCAAAGTGGTTGTAAAACGGGGCGCCGCATCCCGAGATGAGCATGTCCACTGGTCTGGTGTCTGGTCTAGCCACCAAATCATCCAAGTGGACACACGATCTCGGTGGTTCGAGAACGGTCCTATTGTCTCCCTATCCGTGTGTCTTGGACTCTTTGAGCAGCGTGGTGGGCGGGATGGTGGTGCTTTGTTTTTTTCTGCGGTGGTTGCCAGGGGGATGCCGCATCATGAGGGTGGTGTGGAGTTGCCTCCCGAACACACTAGTTACCAGCGAGTTGATTTCCGATTTTCCCGCAATCAAAGTTTATACAATTTTTCTAAAAAAAAAAAAAGAAAAAAGAAGAAGAAAACACAATCAAGATGCCTTCACTCTACGGTACTCTGCTGAGAGTGCGCTCTGGCAGTCCTTTGCGAGCAAGCTGGCGCACCTCTAGCTCGGTATTGTGGCCAAATTCTCGATCAAGATACTTGCTCCCTGGAGTATCCAAATTGGCGTGTTTATTTTATAATAATTAATCAATTTTCAGCGGCCACTTTTACTGATGCGAACCGAGCTGGAGTAGCTAGACCAGAAGATGCGGAAAGAGCATAATAATGACAACAAGTCAACACTGACATCGCGAGCGGGTGCCTTCTGTACGGCGAGTCAGGCCGGGATGCCAGGTGCCGCCGCGCTGTGTTGATACATCTCTGGAACATTTGTACTCATATCGGTCGAGATGTCGAAAGCGGCGATAACGGTAGCTTCTTGGTGCCTGATTCTTCAGCCTGCGACCAATAGACGGTAACCTCATGTTGCAAAACGTGGACTACGTTTGAAGCACACAGCTGACGTGAGAGGCGAAATAAACAAGGGAAAGTGCTTATAGAAAAGATAGTAACCCGGGTCTGGACAAGGCACGATCGTCAAGTAGTCATCAGCCAGCAACAGTCATCCCAACTGTATTCTTGATATAGTTGCTCCGAGCGTCCGCAGCGCAAAGCTGTAGCCCTTTGATGTCTGAAAAGCGTTATTCAAAAACCACTTCGGCGTTATTGATACATCAGTACGGCGTCTGATTTCGAAACCACTGGGCTATCGCCGATAAAGAGTCAGGATGAGCTCCGGCGCCGGCAACATTTGGACCAAAATTTGTGATTCACACCGGAGCGGCGCCGTCCGCGGGTCTTCCGTCTCCACTCCGGAGGGCGCGCCAGCAGAGTCACCACATCGGAGCCGGGACTGGGGGGAGGGGTATAAAACGGGCATGGTGTGCTATTGCGTGATTCTACAAACACATCCCTTACAAGCGCATCTGACTTTACACAACGCAAAATGCCTCTACATATGCGCGTGGCCACCGAGGCCGATACAGACGCCATTGGCCGCGTGGCTACGGCCGCCTTTGACCCTGCCACGGATGCCATTGCGCGTAGCCTCTTTCCCGCACGGCTGCAGCCGGCCGTGCCCAGGCCCGAGGATTCCGCGATTGCGTGGCGACGGACGCGCAAGGGCATCAAGATGAACACGGAGCGCATCACGCTAATGGTCGTGACGGACGAGCAGCTTGACGGCAAGATTGTCGGCTTCTCCATGTGGGAAGAGCCGCTGGCGGAGGGACAGGCGGGCGAGTCCGCATCCAAGGAACTCGTTCCGTGCGAGACATTGGATGAAGAGGCATACAAGGAGCTGCGTAGAGTGAGTCAAGAGGCCACGTTGGGGTTTCTCGGCAAGGATGGTGCAAAGCACATGTGGTGTGAGTATCGACGGGCCGTTTTGCAGGTCGTGCATGCGTCGACTGACAGGAAGCAGATCTCGACTACCTGGGAGTCGATCCGGGCCAACAGCGCAGGGGAATCGGAAAAATGCTGCTCGATTGGGGCCTTGAAAAGGCACGAGAGGAAAACAAGGACGTGTACCTGATTGCGACACCTGCGGGGCGTCCATTATACCAAGCAGTCGGATTCGAAGATTTGGGCTCATTTATGTTGTTCGATACACCGCATCACGGCATGATTAAGAAGCGGCCGGGGTATAGACGAATCTCGAACGAATAGACGGGATCAATTGCATGCATATGCGCTTGAAGAAACATAGACGTACAAGACTGACAAGATAGAGTTAGACATGGTAATGGCTATCGTTTTCATGAAGCTCGATTCGATGGAATACGGCCGAGATTGATTGCCAACCGTACGAGACTTGCTTGACGGTGGCTCGCGCTGAGTGACTGTCTGTGTTTCCTGAGCTCTCATTGTGCCTGAAGGATGAAGCCTGAAATTGGCAAAGATGTCATGTTCGATCGAAGGATAACGAGAGCTTGGGACAGACAACGACGGGAATTGACGCGATACTGCGAGAAGCACTAATAGTAAGCTGATGCCATGACTGCCATGAGCAATGGCCATGTGTGTATTTGCATAGAAAAGATTGTAGGTGTAACGGAAAAAGCCAAGCCGCAAAGTCGAGCAGGTGGTGATGGTGATGTCATGATCAGCTGGAGTTGAGCGGTGTTTCCACCTTGGACAAGGTTTGGAGCCTCTGCACTCCAAACACGCCGAGTCTGAGAGCGAGGATACGAGAGCCTGGCCACCCATCGACAGGTACTGGTACATCGCAAATTCGAGTTCAAACATAAATAAATTGTAACTTGCCAATACGGCTCGCAGGTCGCAAGCCAATTCGTTCGAGCTATTGTTTTATCTTCAGAGGTGAAGACGTCGATATTGTCACGGTTGTCGTCGTGTGCTTGCCAAGGTGCTCCTGGGCAAACGGGGACGGATCGACAGCCGGAAAGAGACTTGCTCTCCACCCTGCCGAATTTGCGCCACGCAGATTTTTCGGCTACAGGATTCCTTGATGCGCGGTAGATGGTCCGAGGCGTCTGGGGTTGAACATGCCCACGAGCCATGACGATTACAATGCATGTCTACAAAGTAGAATGACAATGCCGACTAGCCTGGATGGCTGGATTGGGCAACTAAGCTGGACAGGCTGGTTGTTTAAGGCGAGTTGAGGCTGAAAACTTGCAACTGTACTCCGTAGTGACGGCGGTGTATAGAGAGTGTATTGAGATTATATGTACTGAGTATTTGGTGGTTATTGGGACAATGGATTAAATATGGTGTTGATGGCGGAGGCGAACGGCAGACAGGGGTAAGGGAATGACGCAGGCGGCAGGCATGAAAAGCGATGTCTTGCAATTGGGACCATAATAATCCACAGCATCCAATCAATCAGGTCTTGTTGAACCAAGGTCCGGATGGAGGCATGGCGCATGGCTACATGGTTATGGGTGGAAGGGATGTCTGATTGTGTGGCTGTTGATGGATGGATGGTGGCGTCTAGGGTGTTGCTGAAGGAGTGTGGTGGGGGTCGAAAGGTGACGCCAGAGGACAGAATGAAGAAGATTAACGGATGAAGTTGAAGTAGTTATAAATGAGTAACTTTCCTGTAACTAGATCTGGCAACTGGCAACTGGCAACTGGCAACTGGCAAACTGGAGCTGGGTGGAGGACCTTGCCAGCTGTGTCAATGTGGCAGTGAATGTGGCGCTACAGAGTCAAGACCAGCTGGGCAGGGATGTGAAGGAGCCAGTTGGCAACTGGAGCCAAGACACTGTCTAGGATACAGTATGGAGTATTTACTTGAGTACATACCTGTGGTGTGACTGCACCAGAGTCATAACGGAGTCAGGTTGGCTCGCGTGCTACATTGAACGGCTCCGTGATCATCAACTGCAAACTGCAGTCTGAGTCGAGGTGGGGCGAAGAAAATTGGCAAGCAGTGGGGAGTTCATCGTGGCCTAGATACGTTAGTTAGGTACTCCGTACTGTTAATAAAATACAGGGGGAATGAGGAGCTTGGAAAACTGGATTCCGAAGGACGGCGGCCAGCTATCTGTGAGCGGGCGCAGTTGGAGGCAAAGAGCAAAGAGCACTATTTAATACATACTTATTAAAACGAGAGAGTAAATTTTTTAAAATTGCATGTCCATATGTTAGTGGAGACGCAGGGCATCCAAGCGAGGAATTGGAAAAAGAATGAAAAGTCAAAAAGGCAATGTAAAGATGAAGGGTGGTAAATAAGAGGCAGCCAGATATTGAAAATGATGCAGATAAAAGCAGGGGCATGGTAAATTTACTGGCAAGCATCGTGAGAAAGCCATTGACGCTGTTTGTGTTGCTCGTTGCTGGGCTGGTGTGGCTGGGCATGCCGCGCTCATGGGTTGGAATGGCGCTCTGTACAAATTAGTGGGGTCATCATATTATTGTGTGATCAGCCGTGAACAGTGTCGGCAGGCGAGTCAAATACTCACAAAAGCGCGAGCGAGATGAGACTGAGTCTGCTTCACAAAGTACATGATTTATTTTCTTCGTCTCGACTGAATTCTTCTGCAGAGACTGCTTGGCTGCTTCGGCACTTTGTGCGACAATATCGGTCCTGCAAGCCTCCTGCAAGTTCCAGCGCGTCTGGCTCTCACATGCCCTTGACAACACAGAGGCAGCGCTCCTCAAGGGCCAAGAGCACGCTTCAGCTCTCCTTGTCTCAATTGTCCCACTTGGACCCAGCTTCAGATCGGCATCCACCTCTGAGCGGTCACCCGGCGCCCCACCGACGCCCCACCCGTGCGTTTGCATCCACCTCAAACTTGCACTGTACTGCCAGTACCTAAGCGTCAAGCTGCACCCTGGTTGCCTTATTATCCAAGACACTTACTTGGCTTGCAATTACGTCGTTGACACGTCCTGGACCAATGTACCTCTTGCTAGGGCGCCCTCTCGACGTGTCTGCAGCCTTGGCCCTTGGCTCCCTGGCCCTCCTCAATAATAAAGCTTCCTTTTGCCGGCCCAGCTCTTACATATTAATTTCCCCTTGCGCCCATCGCTTCCTCGGTGCCTTGAAACAATTAGCTGGCGATTGTTTAAACACTCTCACGTTGCCGCAGTCGCTTCCTCCGGTTTGCAGTCTCCACGACTTGTCAACAATTAACAAAGCGTCCCATCGCCCACGGTCCTGGCAACACCAAGGTCACACACCATCGAGATTAGCCACAAACTCAAATCTCCCCCGTACGCGACCGCTCGTGTCTCGCCCTGCGCTACCAAGATACTGCTAGCTATTTAGTAGCAGCATAGACAAAACCCCTACGACTCGCCCACACGCACCGCTCGAGCGTCTTGTCCTTTTTTTTTTCTATACTACGTCAATTGCGATACCCTGTCCTGCTACTGCGCATCGCCAGCCGCACCACCTACCTACACGCAAACGCGAACCAATCTTAGCAGTCGTCTAGTCGCTGCACGGAGCAGTCGACAACTCTCCTGCTATGGGCGCTTTCATCAGCTGGATTAAAGATGCTCTCGCCAAAGATCCTAACCAGGGATCAAGCCAGACAACTACGTCGTCTTCGCTTTCGGGTTCGTCACTTGGCCGCTATTCGCTGTCTCATCTCGCCTGCTAATAAATTGCATCCAGGCATGATTTCGACGCTGGTGCCTGTCTTGATAGTCTCAGCAGTCTACTTCGTCATTTGGCTCGTTGCCAGACGTTCTCAGACGCGCTTCTATGAGCCGAGAGCATATCTCGGCTCACTGCGACCATAGTAAGTACAATTGGCTTCTTTCGCGCTTGCAGCCCAAATGCGAATGATTCTAACCCGGCCAGTGAACGATCGCCTGCTCTGCCCAAGGGCTGGTTCAACTGGATTGGTCCTTTCTGGAAAATCCCCGACGAGACAGCTCTGCGCCATCAGAGCCTGGATGCCTACCTCTTCATTCGCTACCTCAAAGTCTGCACCATCATCGCCTTTGTCAGTCTGTGCATCACCTGGCCCATCCTCTTCCCCGTCAACGCGACCGGTGGTGGTGGCCAGGCCGAACTCGACATTCTCTCCTTTAGCAATGTCGACTCCTCCACCCACAAGAATTACTACTATGCTCACTGCTTTGTCGGCTGGGCTGTCTACGGCTTCATCATGTACATGATTACCCGCGAACTCATCTTCTACATCAACATTCGCAACGCCTTCTTCAACCACCCCAACTATGCTCGTCGCATCTCGGCCCGCACCGTCCTCTTCACCAATGTTCCCCAGGACTACCTTGACGAGGCCCGTCTCGAGGCCATGTACCCTGGCGCTATTCGCCACCTTTGGATTGCCGGTGATATCAAGGAGCTTGATGAAGCCGTCACCAAGCGTGACGAGGCCGCTCTTAAGCTCGAAAAGGGTGAGGTCAGCCTTATCAAGGCCGTCAACAAGGCCCGCGCCAAGGAGCTCAAGAAGAATGGTGGCAATGCCGAGGAGCAGGCTGCCGTCACCCACGACGCCGAAACTGGCAACATTGCCTCGCGCTGGATTCCCGACAAGAAGCGCCCCTCTCACCGTCTTGGTTTCCTTGGTCTCCTCGGCAAAAAGGTCGACACCATTGAATGGGGCCGCTCCGAGCTCAGAGAAAGCATCCCCAAGATCCAGGCCGCCCAGAATCAGTACCTCGCTGGCAACTACACCAAGGTTCCCGCCGTCTTCATCGAGTTCAACACCCAGCGCCAAGCACAGGATGCCTACCAGAGTGTCAGCCACCACACTGCCCTCCACATGGAACCCAAGGCCATTGGCGTCCAGCCCCAGGATGTCATCTGGAAGAACCTTGGTCTGCCATGGTGGCAACTCGTCATCCGCCGCTATGCCGTCTACGCTGCCGTCACTGCTCTCATCGTCTTCTGGGCAATCCCTGTTGCTATCATTGGTGTCATTTCTTCCGTCAACACCATCAAGTCTCTCCCCGGCCTGACCTGGATCGGCTCTATCCCCCCCTTCATTCTTGGTGTTGTCTCCAACCTGCTGCCCTCTGTTGCTCTCGCCATCCTCATGTCTTTTGTCCCCATCTTCATGCGCGGATTCTCTCACCTCGCTGGCGCAAAGACCAACACTGAGGCTGAGCTCTTCACCCAGCAATCCTACTTCATCTTCCAGGTCATTCAAGTGTTCCTTATTCGCACCATGACCAATGCTTTCGCCGACTCCATCGTTATGATCGCCCAGGACACCTCGAAGATTCTTCCTGCTCTTGCTACCAACATCCCCAAGGCCTCCAACTTCTACATCTCGTACTTTATCGTTCAGGGTCTGACCATTGCCATCGGCACGCTCACCCAGGTTGTCGGACTCTTCGTCTTCAGACTGCTTTACAAGTACCTCTCCGGCACCCCCCGTGCTCTCTTCGAGAAGTGGACCACCCTTGCTGGTGTTCTCTGGGGCAGTGTCCTTCCTGTGTACACCAACATTGTCGTTATCGGTATTACCTATTCGGTCATCGCGCCCCTCATGCTATTCTGGTCCACTCTTGGTCTCTTCCTTTTCTACCTCGCCTACCGCTACAACCTGATCTTTGTCAGCCAGACCACTGTCGACACCAAGGGTCTCATCTACCCCCGCGCCCTCAAGCAGCTTTTTGTTGGTGTTTACCTCGGCGAGGTCTGCATCTTTGCTTTGTTCGTCCTTGCAAAGACCCCAGGGCCCGCTGTCTTGATGGGTGTCTTCGTCTTCTTCACCATCCTGTACAACATTACTCTCCTCAACACCTTTGCCCCTCTGCTGCATGGTATTCCCACCAGTCTGGAGGTCGAGTCCCAGCTCGCATCGGGACACCTTGGCAGTGCTGCCACAGGTGAAGCCTATGATTACAAGAAGGCTAACGCTGCTGAAAACGGAGCCCACGCTGCGTCGGCCAGTAACGGCGCCCACTCCAATGGCGCCAACGCCAACGGCAGCTCGGCCGCTGCGCCTACTGCTGCCAAGCCCAAGGGCAACATCTTCCAGCGGTTCCTCAAGCCTTGGATTTACTCTGACTACCATGTTCTGCAGAGGCTCATCCCTGCTAACGACTACGATGTTGCCAACGAGCTCTCCCCCGAGTCCGAGGCCCAGGCCTATCTTCCTCCTGCCGTATACAAGCAGGCTCCCGACCTGTGGATCCCCGAGGATGCTGCTGGTGTCTCCAAGCAGGAGATTGCTCAGACTTCCAAGGTCATCCCTATCTCCGACGCAGGCTGCACCCTCGACGAAAAGAACAAGATACACTGGGACGAGGACAATGCACGCCCTCCTATTTACACTGAGAAGCCCGAGTACTAAGGAGAAGTTGGGGGATGTGTGTGTGTGAAATTCTTGATACCCGTGTGCTATGAGGCGCACATTGGCCTAGCTGCCGAGTCTGTACGTGCAGGAAAGAATTCCTTGTACATGTTGGTTGAATTTTTGTCGCAATAACAACAAGTCTTTGGGATACTTTTCTTTTTCATCCTTTTATGTTTGTGGTGGATTCAATGAACGAAAACATGGGATAGTACGCCTGCCTATTGTATCTTTGAGTATTGGTAGCTATTCTTGGGACGTAATGTAATGATGATCTATCACATTTCCGCGCACTAAGTGATTGTTGCTCTTGATATCTATTTAAAGCAACCCTCCTTGTCTTGGCATGCAGAGGGTTACTACCGCATAATCAAATTGGCGAGAGCCTTGTGCGCCCAGATCCAGCAACCTGACAAGCCGATCAGCTCCCAGGGCTACTAAAGGACATGCACTGTCTCATACTACTCTAGTAAGTTGCACTGGAATCTTTGAAACCTCCTTGCCGGTGATCGTTTTGTCGAGTTGATTTGTCATTGAAACAGATGATGGGCAAAAACCAAACTGGCAAGTACTATGCACAAGAGCCATGATTATTTTGTGTCAAGAGTTCTTTCCGCATCCAAATATACAGCGACTGGAGCTTAGATTCTTCTCAACGCTAATTAATATAAATTTCCCGTCATGTAGCCATACAATGGCTTCTCTATCAGCCTTCTATCCGTGTCATCATTCGAAGACAAGGTTGATGAAAGTATAAGAATGAGGTAAAAGAAGATGGATAATCAAAATGAAGATGGAAAGGAAAGGTTTGAATGACGAGCAGAAACCAAAAACATCATGTTGCGTCTATTTGTTGCAGGCAGGGTTCTCGCCGCTGGCGCAGCTAGTCAGTCCCTTTCCGATGCCGTTCATGAGGTTGCCAGCGCCCTTGGCCAAGTGGCCGGCGGCGTCGGCCATGCCCTTTGCATCGTCGCCGACCTGCTTGGCCATGCCCATGACACCGTCGGCGGCGTCCTGCGCAACGTGCTGCATCTCCTGGCCGGCCTTTTGGGCGGCGGCCTGCACGTCCTGGCCAGCCTTTTGGGCGGCGGCCTGCGCGTCGCCGACGGCCTTGTCGGCGCCCTGGCCGGCCTGGGTGATGGCGTTGGAGAGCATCGCGCCGCCCTTTTCCATCATGTTGCCGGCATTGTCGGCGAGGGATTGGATGCCGCTGCCGAGGCGTTGGGTGCCGTCGCTAATGACGCCGCGGGCGTCCACCTCGGGGGCGGAGGACACGGGGGCGGCGGACACGGAGTAGGCGGCAAAGAGAGCGGCGAGGGCGGCAGTGAATCTCATTTTGAACGAGGTGGTTGGGTGTTGGTTTAAAAGAATGGTATTGAATTGAAGATGAAAACAACAAGAAGAAAGAAAAAAAAAGAACGGACGGTTTGCTGCGTTTGAGGACGTTGCGTGCCACGGATTGTAGGATTTCAAGAAGTGACGAAAGATCAAAGCAATGATCGACGATTGGGAAGACTTAGACTTATGTACATTTTAGGAGAGGATTTTCCACAAGAAATGCTGTATTCCTCTTACAAGACGCAGTATCCGTAACTAGGAGTCTAGGAGGGAGGTCCTACACTCGGACTCATCAGGTAGCGCTTGAGCCTCCTGCCAGATTAAGCAGATTGTGACAGCGAGGGCCGAGCACGGGCTCCGGTGTTGGCATTTCGACGTCTGCTCAGTCCAACAACGGACCATACCCATGTATTTAGGCCATGGAATTATCTCCGAGTGGTTCCCCGGCCTAATTATAGCATTCTCCCAAATTCGCTACCCATCCGTACGAGGAAGGGCACCCGACCCTCCCCCCCTGATGGGCACAGGCATGGCTGCCACGTGTGGTGGGTTCCCGAATTGGTATGTATGTACTAGAAACCTGCATAATGGTTCATTTGCTTGTCTGCAGAAACTATAGACGTCCGAGCGCTTTTGCTCATTATAAAAGCAACCGGGGGGGCGGCGACGGCGACGGCGGCGGTGGTGGTGCTGACTGCTGAGCAAAGGGTCTGCCAAGAACGACCGGGCGAATGCACCGTCGGTGGGCGGACGACAAGACTGTACGAATAGCCTGAGCTTGCAGCTGCCGAGGCAAAGCAAACTGTAGCTCTGGTAATCGATTTCTAGTTGAAGAAATTCAGGCTCAGCCTCACGAAAGCATTCAACGAAAGCACAGCCATGAACAGAACTCGATTACTTCCGCTAGCCAGCCGTGGAATTAACAATTAATACAAACATTGAACGTTCATCTATATTTAATCCTTTCATGCCAAGAGTTGCTCGCCGTTGGGCAAGCTGCTGACTGCACCTTATTGACTTGCTTGCCTCTGCGCGTGCTGCCAGCCCATATTCTCTCTCTTCCCCATCATCCCGACCGGCACCAAAAACCGCATTTAGCCCTCGCGTGTTCCCCTTGCACCATGTATTGTGCATTTTTCCAGATTACTAGTTGGACACATTTCTCTTTCCATTTCAATGTCAAAC
Organism: Beauveria asiatica; assembly: GCA_038367545.1. Classification (NCBI taxonomy): domain Eukaryota; kingdom Fungi; phylum Ascomycota; class Sordariomycetes; order Hypocreales; family Cordycipitaceae; genus Beauveria; species Beauveria asiatica. The sequence goes on along the minus strand of JAAHCF010000153.1, from coordinate 11,668 downwards.
GTTTAAAGCCCCCAAAGATGAAGCTTTCGGGCCCTGTAGCCGAAAACTTACTTCCGCGATAGCGCTTTTGTGTCGATAAAAGCACCGGTGTGAAGCTTGTCATTGCTGGAACCCATGACTTTTTACGCGGGATGCAACCAAAATACCGAAACAAGTTTCGAAATGATCCAGCCACCGCTCGGGCCGGAATTGGCCAAAAAGTCCTACGGAGAGTTCGAGAAAGTCCAAGGGTCGTTGTTCAACTCCAAGGAGCACGGAACACATACAACTGTCGAATGAAGGAAAATAGGCCTTTACATTGCAGGCCAGTGCCGAAATGCTAGTGTACGCTATTTATTCCATACACTCCATCTCTGAATAGTGATTGGTATCAGGACCATGACTTTGTCACCTAAGATGCAATGAATGTTGTTGTTACTCACGGACCTCCACGAGGCATCTTCGACCGCGCTAATGCTGATAACGGGCCGGGTGCCGTGATCTTCTCGTCGTACTCGCTAAAGTAACATGCATATATCATTTATTTGTTATATATAAAAGGTAAGGCGTTACTACTACTACTACTACTCAGCAAAGTAGAATAAGCGACAAGTTATCATTCATTATTAAACTCATAGCCCAGCCTCGTAGCTTATCAAGCAGGTACATCAGCACACTCACCCACGATATGCTTCATAGAAACGAAACTGTGACGTAGAGAGAACTAAAAGTCGGAAAGATATGTATTATAGAAGCCCTACTAAATGCAGCTAGGCACAATGTAAACAGCGAAAGTTATCCAAGCACCATGTAAACGAGGCCTTATTTATTGTTGTAGCCATCAAGAGTGATGACCTGGATGTAGAGCTGCAGCTGCCTGGCTTGTGGATTGGTGCTGCTGCGGGCCACAAGTGCAATAAATGAAGCAGGTCCAGCAAGTGCGCTTTGTCTAATCAGCGAATAAAAGCAACAAGATGAAAGGAAACGCTGATGAGGTTTAGGAAGCTTGCATTGTTGGGAGAGACTGAGAAATGTAGAACTATTCTTTGTTGAGCACCGTGGCACCTTGCCGTAGTAGGGCGCGAGGTCGCTTAATTGAGACTGGAAGGCAATGTCAAGGTAAATCTGATTGTTTCTTAACCGATATTGTTTCGTTGGTTCCGCAAGGGATCAATACGTATTGATAGTTCTGGTTGGTTGGTTGATGATAGTTGCTTGTTGTGCTCTTGCCTGCACTGTACAAAAGCGGGTCTTTTAATTTGGGCCAATAAGAGCGCTCCATTTGTTCTGGCTGCAAATGCACTAACTGTTGAAGCCGTGGATAGAGCATGCAGTGTGGGCCATAATAGCTAGTAAGGTGCTATAGCGCTAGTCACTAATAATAAATTAAGAAGGGTAAAAGGTACCTACTTTTACCCTTTTTCTATATATAAAACTAGGTATCTTTTCCTATAGTTATTTTCTTCTTTTTAGATATCTATTAATATAAAATATATTACCTAAAGCCTTATACTTACTAGTTCCTTATTATCTACACCTCTAATTAGCTAACTTACTATTTATAAGCTTAGAGACTTAAATTACTAAAAGTTATAAGCCTAGTATAGTTTAAAGGAATTAAAGCTTTAATTCTAATATCTCTTCTTAATAAGAAAATAAACTAAGATTTTAAAGATTAAAACTATTAAATTAATTATATCTTTTACTACTATAAAGCTTAAAGATCTTAAGACCTAAGATACCTAGTTCTTAGCCTTTAAAAGCTATATTAGGGAACTATATACCTAAGAATATATTAACCTTAGATCCCCTAACTACCCTAATAATACTTTAATTAAACTAAGCCTTCTAATATTTAAAATAGTTAAGGTAAAACTTAAGAAGGTATTATATATTAAGGTAAAAATATTAAATTAAGAACTTTTAGTTAATCTTAATAATATAAAGGTAAAATTAGAGTTAGAAAAAGAGGAATATTATTATAATTATATAATTAAAGACTTTAAAATATATATTAAACTTATTAACTAAATATATATTTAAATAACTAATAATATTAATATTATTATTTAAAATTAGGTTAGCTTAAGCTTTAAAGAAGGTATAACCTTAAAGTAAAAGGTATATATATTAAAGAAGGTGCTTATACCCTTTTTAAAGGACTTTAAGAAGATTACTTATTATACTTATAAGAGTATTATTAATTTAAATAAGATTAATATAATAAAGACTTTTAAATAAATTAAAAAGTAAAAAGAAGCTTATATATTAAGTATTTATTATAATATTCTTAAACTTAAGAGTAGACTTATTATTAAGAAATTCCTTATAATTATAAAAAAGTACTTTAATAAGGGATAGATATCTAATTAATAGAAATATATTATATAATATAGTCTTAAAAATAAAGGTATACCTTATACCTTTATAGAATATATCTAGTTTTTCTAAAATTAGGCTATTAAAAAAGAATACTTAGCTATATAGGCCTTTACTATTATATTACCTAAACTAGATAATTTAAGTATAAGAAACTTAAGTATTAAGGATAAGAATAAGTATAACTTAAATAATTACCCCTATAAAAGGACTTTTATTATAATAGGTAGTTATAAGTAAAAGCCTTATAATTATAAGTTTATATAAAAAGCTCTTAAACCTTTAAGTAGCTTTAATATACTAGAAGCTAAGGCTAAGGAAATTATCTTATATTTAAGGGAGCTAAAGTAAAAGAGCTTATATATCTAATTAACTAATAATAGCTTTTACCTCCCTTTTATAATTAGTAATAACTAGCTAAAAGTATAAAATAATATTAAAATACTAAATAGTTAGCTTATTTATATATTTAAGTAAATAAAACTTATACTTAATAATATCTTATTAAGCTTAAATATATTAGTATATATTAATCTATCTAATATTATAACTTTAATAGTTAGTATATATTATAGGCTTTCTAAGAGTATAGTTTAAGATACTAGTATAGTATTATATATTATTAATAATAAGAAGTTCCTTAATAAAGGCACTTTCTATACTAAAAGTAGCTTTATTAGTACTAGTATTTTAAAATATTAGATCTTAGGATATAATAATTATATACTTAAGGTAGTAATATAAGATATAAGCTAAAAGTATAATATTATATTAAAGTATATTATATTAATTAATAGTTTTTATATAAATATTATATTTATTAATTTAATAAGGAAAATTAGTATTTAAATAAGTAATTATAATAATACTTTATAATATAGTATAGAAGATAAGAATATTATTATAAAATTAATTTATATAGATAATAACTTTTATTTTTAAGAGTTTAAATTACTTTAATAAGATAAAAATTACCCTAATTATAAGGAGCTATTTATTATAATAGTAGAAGATAAGAAAATATACTTAATAGTATATTTTATTATACCTTTACTTACTTAAATAAATAAGGAAGTAAAGTAGTACTTATACTTAAGGTATTTAGATAAATAAGCTCTTAAGTATCTTATATAAGTATATAATACTAAGATTAATAAAATAAAGAGATTAAAGTATAAGGTATATACCTAGGTATATATAAAGTAAATTATATTATAATACCTAAGTAAATACCCCTCTTTATAATTATTCTAGCGCCTAAGTTAAGATTTTATATAATACCCTCTTAGCTAAGATAGTAAGTAATATTTATTCTTAATTAAGGATAAATTTACTAATAATTTATATACCTAAGTTATAACTAATTAAGTATATAATATATTATTTAATTATATATTAACTTTTCTAGCTTAGGTATAGAATTAATTTAAGCTTTATATATATATATTATATTATAATAATAAGGTTATACTTATTAGTATATATAAGTAAAGTACTTATTAGTATTAAGCTTATTTTTTTAGAATTAAGCTAGAGATTATTTTACTAGGAACTTATAAACTAAATAAAGGTATAAAGTATATAAATTAGGAAGTATAGACTAAGGTAATTATAATAACTAAAAGAGTAAGACTTCTTTATAACCTATAATTAGAAGCTATAATTATAACCTACTACTTACTTAATATTAACTTAAAGAAATACTTTAATTAGTAAATACTATATAAGAAGTTATATAACTAGCTAAAGTTAAATTTAAAGCTACTAGTAACTTAGCTAGGTAATAATAAGTAACTTAACTAGGGCTTATTACTAGTATATAGCTACTATACTTATACCCTTTAGTATAATTAAGAAGAGAATAAAAACTAGAAATAGTATAAGGTTAGCCCTTAAGGTTATATAAACTACCTTATTAGCTATATAATAATAAACCTTTATTAGATCTAAATTCTAGTCCTTAAGTATATAGTTACTATATAAAATATCTAATTTAATAAAGATATAATATATAGAATAAATAAGGAATATTTATTTAAGTTTTTAATTAAGGAGACTAAAGCTTAATTATAAGAGATTAAAGAGCTTAAATATCTATATTTACTTCTTATACTTAATATATTACTAAGTATCCTTAGCTTAGGGGTAGTTAAGTAGGAGGCTAATTAGCTAAATAATTAACTAAGTATTCTATAAGAGGAATAATAGCTTATTTAGTAAGACCTAAATATACCTAATAAATCTCTTTATAATACTAAACCTACTATATAAGAAGGTATATACTATTTATAAAAGAATAACTTTAGCTATAAGTTAATAAGAGTAAAAGCTAAAAAGCCTATACCTAGTTATATATATAAACTATTAGTAAGGCTCTTAATACTCTTTAGTATACTTAAACTAGATACTTAAGAAATTATATCTAATCTTCTAATAGAGTTTTACTTACTAGTAAAAAGAGTAAATAAGTATCTAATAGAATAATTACTTAATTAACTATATAAGGAACCCTTAGAGTAAATATAAGAAGTTATAACCCCTCTTACTAATAAGATAATTTCTATATATAGTTAAGTAAGTATATTTATAAACTAAGTATTAAATAAGCTTAGAAAAAGTAGTTAAATTAGTAAAAGAAAGGCTAAAAATAAGGTTAGAAGTTATATAAATTAACCTAATAAGCTAAAAATATATACTATAATTTTAGGTAATAAATAAAAGAGTATACTTACTTAGATTTTATCTAATTAGTAGAATTATATATTAGATAATTAATAGTTATTATAAATAGTCTTTATAGTATTTAATATAACTATAAAAGAGTATATAAATATTAGAAGACTAGTAATAATCTTAGGTATAATAACTCCTTAGATAAATATAAACCTTTTATTATTATTAAAGAACTAGAAGGAGATATTAACTTACTTATTATATAATTAATTCTAAGTAGTTATATTTACTAAGGTAGGGGAGCTTAAATAAATAGGTATATAATTAAAGGTAGATAAGGAACTAAGAGTAAAGCTAATACTACTAAAATAGTTATTTACTTATAAGTTTAACCTTAATAGTATACTTTTATATTATAAAGCTTAAATAGTTATATAAAGAGACCTTTAAGTACTTACTAAGAGTAAAAAAATATATACTATAACTCTAATAATAAAGTCTTTTTATATTATAGTTACTCTAATAGCTAGATTTAGTATATATATCTTTTAATTTAATATTAAGAATATATTTATAAATACTAAAAGAGATAATAATAGCCTTATACTATATATTATACTAGAGGGCTTTAATAAACTAAGTAAAGTCCTCTTATTATATTAAGCCTTATATAGGCTCTATAATTTACTATATCTTTAGTTTTAGGAACTATCTAGTACTTTTAAAGACCTTAGACTTATATAATATACTAAAGAACCTTATATATTATATATACTTAACTAAAAAGTATTTATTATATTCTATATTAATAATATCTTAGGCCTTATAATAAATATAAATATCTTAATACTTTAGGAAATTATTAAGGGCCTTAAAAGTAAATATATAATATATAAATAAAAAGAAGCTACCTAGTTCTTAGGTATTAAAGTAATAAGAGATATACTTAATAGGTATATTTACCTATTATACTAGGCTTATATTAAAAAGCTTATATATAAATTTAAGTATAATAATAACCTCTACTTAGTAAAGACCCCTCTACTAGCTACTAAGCTTCTATTATATAAAGGGAAAGTCTTAAAGAGTAAGATAAAAGACTATTAGGTAATTATTAGCTTATTACTTTATATAGTAGTTATAGTCTATATTAATATAGCCTTTATAATCTCCTTTTTATATAAATTCCTTATAAATCTATTTTTAGACTATATAAAGATAATAATATATATTATATAGTATTTATATACTATAAAAGAATTATTATTATACTTTAGAATAAATAATAAAATATATATTATTATAATTATAAGTAATATATCTTTTACTAATAACCTTATAATATACTAATTAATATAGGAATATATAATCCTCTTATATAGTAGCCTAATTAACTAGAAATTATTATATTAGATAACTATTATAACTTTTATTATAAAAGCTAAGCTTTTAGCCCTCTTAATAACTATAAAAGAGGCTATTACTTTATATAGATTATTTATTTATATATATATATAATTATTAGTATTATATAAGATCTTCTATAATAATTAGTAAATAATTTAATTAGTTATAATTACTAATAAGTATATAAATACCTAGCTTTATTATATTAACCTCTATAATCTTTAGTTTAAATAAGAGTATTTAAGTAAATAATTTAAACTAATATTTATAATAATAAAAAATATACTTATTAATAAACTAACTAAAAACCTTCTTAAGTAATTATTTTTATTATAAAAAGCTTATATAAGTATAATAAAGATAAAAAGAATAATTATAAGTAAATAAAACTAATATATAAAGAAATAGTACTAAAATTTCCTTTTTATTTATTTAAATAATACTTTAAAAAGGGTATTTATACTTATAAAAAATACCTATTCTAGTAAGACCTAATTTATTACCTTACTAAAAATAGTAAGGGCCTACTTTCTTAGTAATTATAAGTTACTTAGTACCTCCCTAGCCTTAAAGCTAGAAAAAATATCTAAGTAACTAATACTATAGTCCTTTAATAATTTAAAAATAAGGTATAAAGCCTTATAGTACTTACCTTAGTATTATATATAATTAGTAGTTATTTTATAAATATATTATATAATTAGACTTATACTCTTATAAGTCTTTACCTTAATTAAGGTTTAGAGGGCTTAAGTAAAGGGTATTACTTATAAGTTACTAATAATAATAATTAATTATAAAATAATTAACTAAGTATACTAGCTTATAGAGGATAGTATATATACTTACTAAAATAATACTAATAGCGCTTTAAAGTACTACTAATAATATCTTAGTAAATACTAGCCTACTTTATTAAGTTCTTATTAGCTAAGTAAGAGTATATATACCCCTTATAGGGGATAGTGTATAGCTTACCTAGCTAGGGCATAATAACTAAGGCGGTATTAGTGGCGGCGGCTTTAGTGGTATTAGCGGCGGCGGTGGTAGCACGGAGAGCGGCGGCGGCGAGGGCGCCTATATCCTTATCCTCCTCCTCTAAAGGCACTACCACCTCCTCCTTAAGAGGCTCTTTATCCTCCTCCTCCTCTACTACCTCTTTAGTAGTCTTAATCTTCTTCTTCTTCTTCTTCTTCTTCTTCTTCTTCTTCTTCTTCTTCTTCTTAATAATACTATAATACTATCTTTAAAGATAATAATTAGTTAAGTATACTAAAAGAAGGAGGAAAGATTATACCTACTACTTAAAGAGCTTAAGGGTAATAGTAAGGTAAGTAGTAAAAGATTTTAGGGTTTTATCTTTAAAAGCCTTTTTAGTAATTAAAGTAGTATAAGTTATTTTTAATTTATAATAGTATTAATAAAAAAAAGGGGAATTATAAGAGAAATACTTATAAACTAATTTATAAGTATAGCTTTTACTTTTACCTTTATTAATATATTATACTTACTTATATACTTAAAATTAAGGTAACTAAGCTATTAATAATAATATTATATATATATAAATATTTATTAAAAGGGTTAATCTAAAGTTTAATTAGGTAATAAAACCTATTAATACTAAAAAATTTACTTTTAATATAACTTTACTTATTTAATAATAACTTTAATTAAGGGGTATATTAAAGCTATAAATAAAGTATATAGTATAGGCTATAATAGCTAATAAGGTATTATAATACTAGTTATTAATAATAAATTAAGAAGGGTAAAAGGTATTTACTTTTATCCCTTTTTTATATATAAAACTAGGTACCTTTTTTTATAGTTATTTTCTTCTCTTTAGATATCTATTAATATAGAATACGTTACCTAAAGCCTTATGCCTACTAGTTCCTTATCATCTGCGCCTCTAATTAGCTGACTCACCATTCGTAAGCTCAGAGACCCAAATTGCTGAGACTAACTGGACCCCGGCAATTGGTGGTGACCCTGGCATTTTGGTGGGGGGGCAGAGAGCCAATGAGCCTCAACTCGTTAAATACAGGTACTCCGTAAAGAAAGCAAACTACGTTGGCCGATCTCACTCGTGCATTCTGCAGCCGGCATCGTCAGCAGCCGACAACGCAAGTGCCATCATCTCGCCGATGCGCATCACTGCACGGTTCCAATGACAAACTTGCCAAGATGATGGCCATCCGGCGTCGACTGGCAACCACGTTTCCCCAACCGCAATCGGTGGCCAGGGCGCAGGCGCGCCACCTCCATCTGGCGCCGCCATTCTTGCTCGACAGCCACGTGCCGCGCTACCAGACGCTGAGCGCTCGTGATACCGCTCTAAAGCGCTCCAAAGCGTACGCTCATCTGCGAAATTGCAACCTCTGCCCCCGATTGTGTGGCGTGAACCGTTACGAGACTACGGGCATGTGTCTCATCGGAGCCACGGCCAAGGTCAACGTCATAGCTCCTCATTTCGGCGAAGGTGCGTTTATTCTTTTATCATCACCTTTTGGTTGGTTGCACAAAGCTAACGGCCGAGGGCTCCTTTGTACCGAGTACAGAACCGTGCATACAGGGGCACAATGGCAGCGGCGCCGTCTTCATGAGCGGCTGCAACTTGCGCTGCGTCTTCTGCCAAAACTACGACATTTCCCACCAGCGCAACGGCATGGACTTGACGCCAGAGGAGCTGGGCGAGTGGTACCTCAAGCTGCAGACCGTCGGCAACGTGCACAACATCAACATTGTCACGCCCGAGCACGTCGCGCCGCAGGTCGCCCTCAGCATCCTCCACGCGCGGGAGCTGGGGCTCAGCGTCCCCATTGTCTACAACACGTCGAGCTTCGATTCCGTGGCATCGCTGGAGCTGATGGATGGGCTAGTGGACATTTACCTGGCCGACTTCAAGGTGTGGGAGCCCGCCACGTCCAGACGTCTGCTCAAGTCGGACGACTACGCCGCGACGGCCAGGGAAAGCATCAAGGCCATGCATGCACAGGTGGGCGACCTGTGCTTTACGGGCGACGGCATCGCGAAACAAGGCCTTCTCATCCGCCACCTTGTGATGCCGGGACTGGAGCGCGAAGGCGTGGAAATCATCAAGTACCTCGCGTCCGACGTTTCGAGGGACTGTTTCGTCAACATCATGGAGCAGTACGCTCCACAAGCGCATGTAGGGAAAACGACGCGCGGTAAGTCTGGTGGCGGCGGCGAGCTGAGGTACCAAGACATCAATAGGCCGGTGAATCAAGGTGAGGTAGCGTCGGTACGTAAGGCTGCAGAGAAGGTTGGATTGTGGCGTTTCAACGAACCCCCGCAGCACAATGGGTTTGCCATCTAACTAGAAAAGCCAAGGACTTTATTGTGTGTGTGAGATATAGTAACTGCCACACGGAGGAACTGCAGGTTAGGGCGCGAGCGCGTCTTGTTTAGGTCAAGTCTTTGTGCTACAGAACCGCTTTGTCCGAGACAATGAGGCACAAGCCACAACACGCACACACAAGCATGGCAACAGCCACTCAATATCGCTCACGAGCCAGCCTGGGGAAAAGCAGTGAGCTATTTCGATGCGCCGCAAAGACCAGAAACCCAACCAGTTCATTCAGCCGCAGCTCTAGTGTTGGTGGGGCCCTCCGGCTGTCGTTGTACACCTCGTGTATGGCCTCTGATCAAGGCGCTAGCCACCTAACTACCTGCGCCCGCGCAAACAATATTATTAATGAGGACGCGGAACTTACCATTCTGCTCGTGGCACAGCATACCCGATTCTTTGGGGCGGACGAGCTGAGGGGAAGATGAGAAGCCAATCGAAACTCATGAAGCTCATGTAGTCTTCTTGGTTGGCGTTTTTAACAACCTTGCCCCACGAGCTAGAACCTGCCCTGCCCCGCGCTATATCGGTCGTTGACCGTACCCCAACTTCTTTGACACAAAGACCGGAGCTACCCTGTTTTGTCTCTTCGTCCGGTGCATGCCTCTGTGTATATCTATTGTGCTTCCTGCTCTCTGCTGCGTGCTCTCTATCCTAGCATCAACATGGCTCCATTTCTGCTCAAGAGGGACGTCATCCCAAGTACAACGGCTTCACACTTACACGGACACTATTACACCAAATCGCCAAAACCAAGACAGAGCAGTCCACTCTCAACAGTCACAACGATGATGGATCAAGTACATGGGACCATGATGATACATGACAGTCTGGATACGAAAAAAGCGCCGAGAAATAGGCCCGACAGTCCACGCCGCCGAATGGCCCGCGCGCACTGCCTTCTCGCTCCTCGGGCGTACGAGGAAATTTACCACGAGCAGGCCTACCTGGTGATGTACCTGCAGCAAAAGACGCAGCGTATCGAGAGCATCATCAAGGAGTACTCGGCGACGCAGGCGCAGCTGGAGCGCGGGGCCGAGGGCAAGACGCGGCGCAGGCTGCGCAAGCTGCTGAACTTGCTGCGGTGTAAGCTCGATGAGGCGTCGGAGCAGGAGCGCGCCATCTTTTCGCGCATGGGCGAGCTGTATATGGAGCTCAACAGCCGAGACACCTGGGAGCGCACGCGGTCAATCTCCACCGCCGACGCCGCCCATTCGGCAACGACGCCGCATGATGCCGCCGGGAGCAGCCAAGCCGACGTCGCAGACGACATGCCGGTGACACCCTGCCCCAGCTTCGTCTCCTCAGACGGCAGCGTTGCCAGCTCGGCGGCGCTCGTCGCGTCGCCCGAGTCCGCCTTTGCCCCCGTGTTTGTGCTGCATGCCGGCGAGCCCGACGGCCACCATCCTCGGTACGCGCCCGAGTACCTCGAGTCCGTGCCCGAGGAGATGGTGGAGGTTGACACCAAGAAGAAGGAGGAGAAGACGCCGGCCGAAGAAGCACCGATGGAGCAGCCCGAAGAGAGTGGACAGTGGCGGCGGGAAACCCGGAGCGGGCCCGAGATTGGCATCCTCGAGTACCACTACGTGCACGACGAGCCTGAACAGGAAGAGGAGGACAACGGTGGTGAAGACGGTGATGAAGCGGAGGAGGGAGAGAAGGAGCAGGAGGAGCAGGAACAGGAACAGGAGGAGGAGACGAGGGAGACGAGCAGCAGACCGTCGTCAAAAGATCGCAGCCACAGATTCAGCCTGCCAGTGATGCAGTTTACATGGCCCGACGCCTGAAACGAGCACAATGTTTTCTTTTCTTTTTTTTTTCTTTTTTTTTTTTTTTTACGAACCGAATCCGAACGTA
>JAAHCF010000152.1:0-58653 GCA_038367545.1 Beauveria asiatica | reverse complement strand
GGGGGGGGGGGGGGGTTGAAACGTGCCATGTCTTGTGTGTGTCTCCCCCAGAGGTTATTAGATCGGATGTAGGGCACGACGAATGATTGATTGTGTCAAGAGAGAGGGCATGTAATTATGTATGTATTTGTATACTATTGGTCTTGATTTTCTCAAGACAAGATGTTGCTTGCTATAGACAAGGTAATAATACTAAAAGAAGTTGCGATAAATTTCAGTTCCCCATCCGTTTCATTTCGAAAACGCCAATATCGCATCATGCTTGGTGAGCTTGAGCACATTGCTGCTTGCTGCATATCACGCATGCTGTGTGCTCCCTGGTTCAATGATCCCAGCTGTCGTCAGAGCTGGATCCTTTCCAAATATGTAAATGTTCAAAGTGAGAGACAAAGAGGACACGGCTCAACGACGTCGAGGTTTGGGAGCGCCATTGACCACGTGGTGTAGGTAGCCTGTCGCCGCAGGATGCACATTCTCATCCATCGCATGGAGAACGTCGACCGCAAAGACGGGATGCAAGCGGCTCGAGTCAAAGTATAGCTCCTCCTTCTCCTCGAGCTCTCCCTTCTCCCTGGGCTCCTCCTTGTCCTGCTCCACGTCCTCTTCCTCGGGAACGGCTATGGGCATCGCCACTACAGGCTTACCCGCTTGCATCACGTCGCGAAACGCTGCGTCAAGCTCTTCCTGCGCGGCCTGCCTGGACGCCGTCTTACGGTGTGCGGCCGACTGCTTCGACGTGGCGACGGAGCTGGCGGCCGTCACCTCGGAGCGCAGCGAGTACGAGTCAAACAAGGCCGAGGCGGCGTCGTCCTGGTCCTGATCCGACGACGACGCGCTGCCGGGGGAGATGGGGCGTAGGGTCGTCGAGAGCGCCAGCCAATCGGGCACCTGCCGCGCGGGCGTCTGCGTTGTCGTCGACCAGAGTGAGGCGGAGCGCAGGGCGGGAAGCGGACGGCGGTCGGTACGCAGCTTGCGAGCCGTGTACAGGGCCGCAGGATGCTGATCGGTCGTCCTGTACTGGTGTCGAATGTGTGAGGCATTCCAGAGGCCCTTGGTCTGCTCGGCGGGCAAGGCGGCCGGCTTGGACCAGAGCGGCTGAGTCGATGATGCAGGTTTGCGGGCAGGAGCAGGAGCATCTGCGGCGGGCCTCGAGCTGGCCCAAAGACTGGTGCTGTAAATGGCATCCTGCGCCGAGGGTCTGGGTTTGGGACGCGAAGACGTAATCTTATTGACCGTGTAGCGACTCCATTCCTGCTCATCTTGCGATACGCCAAGAGACACGACGGCTACCGGCGCAGAAGGCGCCCAGAGCCCTTGTGACTGAGTAGTGACCTTGGCCGGCGCAAACGTGTCGCCGATGCTAGACTCTGTGGGCATAGGCGAAGCGAGGAAAGGAGTCGAGGGAGCGGTCGATGGGGGAGTGATAGATGCCTCCCCAGTCGGCCGCCAGAGACCGTTTGCTGCAGCATAAGTAAGCACGTCGGATTGCTTAGGCTTGAGAGCCCAGAGAGAAGTGCTGGTGATGCTGGCTGGCTGCGACTTGCGGGGTGCCGAACGCAGTGTTTCAGCTTGTTTGCCGAGGTACCGTCCCCACGTCATCTCATCCGGCTGGGCGAGGCCCGCGCTTCTCGTGGCGGTGGTGTACATGGTTTTGGGTTCCCAAACAGAGGTTTTGAGAAGTGGCAGAGGAGAGAGATCGTTGTCCTCGCTGCCGAGAATAGATTCCTCCAAGTCGGCGATGGGCTGTTCTCGAACTGTCGAGATGATTGTTTCGTCGGCAGAAGTAAATCCGGCGCGCGAAGGGGGTCGATCTTCTTCAGATCCTGGAAACAGACTATTGCGGGATGGAATTGCGCTGGAGCGCAAGAGGTTGGCGATTTCCCACAAGGTAGTCTCATCAAACGCCTCGTCTTCGTCGTCAGAGTAGCCGCCGATACTACCGTCACTGTCTGCGACGGGGAGGTCGTCGTCGTCGGAATAGTAGTCAAAGAAAGAGGCTGGATAAGCTTGAGAGGGCAAACTAGGCACTTGAGAAGAATAATATCCTTGGGCGAAAGCAAGTTCGTTCAGAGTCGCTCCGGGAAGTGGTACTGAATATACCGAGGATAGTTGCGGCTGGAGTGTCGCAATGTCAGAAGTTTCCCCCCAAGGAAACTGGAAAATTCCGAGAGTGCCGCGTTTGCTGTCAAGAGGCTGCGGGCTTTCAAGGATATCGGGAAGCAAGGTAATCCTTTTGCTTCTTCGCGGCGGCTTTTGCGTGACTGGGCGGCGCGGACTTTGTGTTTGCTCCGAAACTGCAGGCGAAACAAGGCTTTCCTGATGCAGCAAGGAGGGTGATGAGGTGGTGGGTGACCCGATTACCTGATCAATCCTTTGTGGCGATTGCGTTGCTTCCACGTCTCCAATCACAGACAAAGTGCTTGCAACCGTTTTGGCCAAATGGCCGGGATCTTGTGTAGTGGCCTTCAGAGATTCAGTAAGCAATAAAGCGGCGGTATCTGAGTCGATGCTCCAGTGTGATACAGGAAGTGGAGCTTTTGCACCAGCCGCGAGATTGACGGATCCAGGAGTCCAGGTGCTGTAATTATTTAGCTTGGCAGATGCAGAGTCCAGCTGCTCGTCGTTTTCGACCTGCTGTTCGAATTTATCAAACTCTGGCGAAGTTGGGTTGTTCGTGAGCTGGCGGTGGGTAGATATATCATTTGCCATAGTTACAGACGGCAGACCGTCTTTATTATTGCGTGATGCTGACTTGCCGAATTTGGCTCGGTTTTCCACTCCACCGGAGATGTCCTGGGCCGAGCCCTGTTCGGTGAAACCAGAGTTGCTCCGACGAGTAAGCCCGCTGGGCAAAGGGTCGGGGTTCTCGTCAGCCGGGGTTAAGGTGCGCTTTCCGGGTGCGCTAACAACAGGGTCCGCTCCCCTGCCTATCACTTGTAGGCCTAGATCAGCCGGATTATGCGACCTCAATGCTGGAGATGGACGGGGCGACCTAAGATGCAAATCTCCGCTTGGCACGAGGGAAAGAGAGGATCTGGTAGACGACGGCGACCGGTCTGCTAAATTACGACGAATGTCTTGCCAGCGCGTCTCTTGCGCACCCATTTCTGCTTCCAGATTTTCCAGCAGCCTGCGACGCTGCCCATCTTCAACCCCGGTTTCTGAGTCAGCCTCATCTAGCTCCTTCAGTTGCTGCTGGATTATGTCAAGCGCATGCTGGGGAGACTCTAGGGGTGGCGCCTGCGACTCAACAACTCTGGTCGGCTTGCTAGATTTGCCGAGCTGAAGGGGAGCCGGTACCAGCGTACGCCGGGGTGATGGCCCACCATCTTTGCGATCCGAAAATGTCGGCAACGCATCGCCCAGACGATGATGCCATCCAGCCAGCTGTGCCAGGGAGTTTCTTTGGAAGCTGGGGCCGCTAAACGATCCTTTTGATCCTGTATCCAGAACCATGGGAACGATTTCCTCTTCTCCGTTGTGCTGTGAGGTAGTGCTTGCGACTGACCGTGCACTGCTTGGTCGCGACACTCGCGCATTATCGTCTGAAAATGGCGGCATCTCTTCGACTGGAAGTACTGGAGAGGATTGCCGTCGGTTATTGTAAGTAGATTCGGGTTCCATGTTGGTTCTGCTACCGAATTCCGTGGATTCTGAGAATGCCGACTTGGGACCAGTGCCTGCGGCCTTGGATGGGGTTCTGTCAGCAGAAAAGCTAACACGTTCATTACGAGATTTGTTAATGCTGCCTGGAGTGACTGCCTTGCTTGCACTGTCATAACTCTTTTTGTAGCGGCCTAGTGCTAAAATCGCACTGGCGCTCTTCGGGGGCTCTGGAAAAGAAGGAATACGCGAAATGGTATCCGAACCCGACTCCATACTTCCTCGCGGCAGCTCGACTGAGCCGAGGGACCGCGAAAGTCGATGCCGATAGACCGTGGGTGAGACTTTGATGGTGAAATCAGCCTTGTAGATTGAAGACTTGCGAGGTATTGGCCTTGGGCGGTGGACGATAGAATCTGAAGAAGCAGAAGAGCTGGCTAGCGATAGAGCAAAGATCTGGCGTGAGACTGGTTGTCCAGCTCTGCCAAGATCAACTTTAGTAGGAAACATTATTGTTTGTGTACGTTCTCCCGTATCGCCTGAAGGATCCCTTGCTGGCCGTGCCCTTGGATTCGTTGGAATTCCATTGGCCGATCGGAGTTGAACAGGAGTTTTCGCCGGGACAGGATCCTGTTTGCTGACACTTGGTGACTCAGGCCGCTGTCTTGATGGCCGAATATCCCTTCTTACAGATCCAGTACCACCGCGAGTTAGAACGGATGCACGAGCAGCAGCGGCGGCCGCACTTTTGTAGGCGGCGGAAGGCGTTGCATCAGACCGCGTCCGAGACAATGGCATCGGTAGTGGTTCAACCCTAGGAACAAGCGGACTGATCGCGGGACTGGAGTCTGGCCAGTTGCTATTATCTTGCCTGAGGTTCATCGGAATCGCGGGTGGCCTGCCAGAATCGATGAATATGGCAGAAGTAGGGCGCAGAACCGATTTGACAGGTGCACTCCTTCTCAATGGGCTCTGAGGTGGTATCGGGGGAGGCGCGTTATCTGATTTTTGCGAGGCTGAACCAGAGAGTCTTTTTGGAGATCGTGGGGGAGGTGATAGGAGCATCTTAGAGGAGTCGCGTGGTGGGCGAGGGGATCGACGGCGAAGCTCATCTTCGCGCGGCGATAGTTGCGTAGCGGTCGTCGCAGAGTTGGGCAGTAGGACGGAGCGCTCGGATGAAAAAGTCGGCACAGCACTGGTGCTGCCAATTTGTTTTCGTTTCAGACTGGCACCCTGATAATTCCTTGTCAGAGACTGGGTTTGGGCAGCTCTATCCGATGCCACGGCTCCAGGTGCCGCGTCTCTCCTTTGCTGGTCATTTTTTGCAGCCAGGGCCAGATCTACCGTGGGAATCTTGTCCTGTATCTTGAGAGCGCTACTCTGGCGGATTATGGGATTTGAGATGGCCAATTTTCCCTTTGGCCGCTTCTTTGGTGGGTTCTGGAGCACAACCGGCGCTGTATTCGCGCGTGTAGGTGGGAATAACTGCCCCTGGACAGGAATTCCACCAACTCCTCGTTCCGTCTGGCCAGGAGCCGGTCGATTGATGATTGGCAAGGCATTATCGACTCCTCTAGAACCTGCTTTGGGCATTGGAACAGGTCCGGTGCTGGGTCTTTGTGCCTGCGCAATATGAGGTGGTGGGCCACCCCAAGGCCTGTTGAAGGTTTCCTGAGACATGGCTGTATTGCGATTTTCAGTTGGTCGGCTTGGCAAAGCTTTGGAAGTATCGATTTTGGAAGGAGAAAGCTGTAAATCGGAGTCTGTGACAAGAACATGTCTTCTAAAGAGCGCTACGAGACCTGGACGGGGTTAGCATGGTACATTTGCTTCGTCTCGTAGTTCACAAACCTATCAGGATCAGCAGTCCAACCGAGGGAACAACGGTACGAGAGGCAACCGAGAAAATTTCAAGACCGAATATCATGGGAATGCTCGTCTGAAAGACTGTTAGCCTCAATTAGAGAGATGGGAAGCAAAGACTTACAGCTAGCCAGGCGGCAAAGCCGGCTGTCAAGAAACAAACAATCTTGGCCGGCGCAAGGTTAGAAGTCTGCAAACTCGACGTCGAGTTTGATCGGGTCTTTATCCAAATGAGCACAAAGAAAACACAGACAATCACAGCGTCCGTTACTAGCGTCGCAATACCGAGGGGAAGTAGAATATTCTTGGCGATGCAGACGGGATAGGTCTGGGGGCGCTGGACAGCGATCAAGACACCACCTAATATAAAGCGCACCGGAATAAAGGCCTGCAGAACGTAGACGCTCTTGTAAATGCTCTTTGACTTGATTCGCAAGAGGAGGAACTGCTCAAAGGCGACACGTGCGAGCTGATCGAAGCCGGCGGCAACGGAGACGAGGACTTGACAGGAGGGGTTGGCATCGGCGGTGATCAAAGTCGCCGCAAAATCCACGATGCTCCAAAGTGCGGCAGAGAGAAGAAAAGTTACGAGGACCAGCCTCAGCCCATTCTGAAGGGGGGCGTTGCCTCTGAGGCGGCGGTTGCCAAAGGTGAAGAGACATGCGGTGCTGGTAGATGCCAAAGCGACAAGGCCACTAGATGGTATTAATTGTATGGATCGTACATGGCAGGAGTTGGGAAGACTGACAATGCAAATGTTGCAATAAGGGCTTGTGTGCCGCCAGCGACAGCCATGGCGACCTGGCCATACGGAGCAAGTAGGCAGCAGGGAAGCGAGCGTGTAGCGGGGTGTAGAAGAGGAAGAGATTAGAACAAGTACGAGGCAAAAATTAGTAGCCGGGAATAGAAAGCCGTCCAGTCAAGCGCCATGATGAATAGCAAAGGTCAATGAATCATGGTGAATGATGCCGGGTGCACAAAGGCGGTATACTTGGTAGTTGAAAGAGGGAGGACGGATTCTAGAACAAGGACAAGGCGACCAGCCACGGCTCGGGAAACAAAGGTGGATATGGCGCATATTT
The DNA here is from genome assembly GCA_038367545.1 of Beauveria asiatica. Taxonomy (NCBI): domain Eukaryota; kingdom Fungi; phylum Ascomycota; class Sordariomycetes; order Hypocreales; family Cordycipitaceae; genus Beauveria; species Beauveria asiatica. The sequence continues at coordinate 52,105 of JAAHCF010000152.1, read as the reverse complement.
TCACATAAAGGTACTCTCTGCAAGACGCAAGCCAAGAAGAGTTGCCAATTGCGGCCTGTGGGCACCAAAGAGGCAAGCAGACTGAGCAGAGCGCAGAGTTGGGTCACCCCGGGGCAGGCTTCGTCTCAAGCAGTGTCGCAGTGTCAATGGCGGGTGCCCCACGCATCAGGAGCGTGTGTCCAACAGTCAGGCAGCGTTTCAAGTATAAAATCTGCGACGCGTGGTCTGTGGTGGTGTATGAATCAGCGGCACCATTCATCAATGAGACGAGGCAGATGGGGGATGTGTCAATGTGTCGATGTGGCAAATGTCTTTGCGATTGACAATCCCATGGTCTGGTTTGCCTTTTGATGTTGCATTCGGTATGAGAACCGACAAGGTGTCGTTCTGACAGGCCATCTTTTAGGTGCGTCGCCCACATGGTCTGGCAAAGGCGATGGGAACAGCAAGTCTTGGAAACCCGAGTCGGAACACAGAGAGCTTGTTTTAGAAAGTGAATTTGGTGGGTAGGGGCATCTCATGTGTGGTGCGGCGTGGTGAGAGCTTCTGAGGCATGCGTTTGTAGGGGCGTCGGACCCCTGGGACGGGCGCTGGTGTCTGAGGGCATGGTGCGAACATGTATTTGCGGGAGTTGAGCAGGAGGCAGTTCCGAGATGCGAATCCGATAAATAAAATCTTGATAATGAAGAAGGAGAGATAGATTGTCGAGTTGAACGATGATGCAAGGGGGGGTCCGTCCGGGTTGGCAGCTGGCAGGCCACAAGGGGCGTTTGTGGCCTGTCGGACCGTGATCACTAAATAAATAGCATGTGCAAGCCGCTTTATTTTCGTCGTCTTACTACATACTTTACTCGCTTCTGCACGCGACCACTCTGCAAGTCGTAATAATAATAAGCGTGATTGACCGCTGTTTATTTGACATGGTAGCCTCGGCATTAGACGTTTATTTGAAAAAAAAAAAAAAAAGAAAAAAAAAACCTCCAACGAGCCAAGAACATCCATTGTGCCTCACCTGCGACCGTCGGTCGGCCTCCCGCCGGCAGCCAAGCCGTCTCGCTGCTACTCGTACCTACCTAGGTACGTTTCAAGCATTGTCCGTTCTTGGAAGTCGAGCTTTGGGGGCTGCAGGAATGACAGATTTCCATTGCATATGCTAACTAGATGTTTGCATTCATCCAATCTTATATTTTCATGCGCAGGGTTCCTGGGTGCATGCCGTTGCATATCCCGGCGTGATGCACCGCTTTCACATTTTGCGGCAACAGATGGGACGGCGAGAGGCATTTTGTTTCTTGAAGAATGGCTGGCGTAACCAAGGCGAGCTAAGCGCCACAACCATACAACAGTGCCGGCCGTACCTAATTTTATATTTGAGTATAATAGAGTGCTGGGTGTGCGTACCTGCATTGCTGTGCCAATCGCGCCTGTCCAACCAAAACAACGGGAAGAGCCGCCCGTGGTATGTCTTGTGAGCACTGCGTACTTTGTACCCAATGCCGGAGGACTCTGCACGTATTGGTTGACTTTGTCGATAAATTAACCACGGGTGATCCGTCTATTTATTCTCAAGCTTCTACATTGTCCACTCAACCCTGGCACGGTGCGACATGACATGTCTCGCTCACCATCTGCAATATAGTTACTATCCGCCCAGCTACGTCGTCCTTTGTCTGACAGGCTGCAGTGTCAAAAGAGGAGGTTCTTCACTATTATGAACTTTTTTTTATCAGCTAAGCTGTGCAACGGGCTAGCAAATTATTCAATCCGTCTATTTCGTGCATAACAAAAAGGCCGTATAAGCCCATGTGAGAAATGGTCAGCACCACCCTTCTGAGGATACTCTACGCCACAAGATCCTCTCAACGGCGCCCCTCGACTCTGGCTGATAAGAGAAGACGACACATGTACAATTCCCCCCAAGCAGCCGCTTCTTCGCTTCCGAAAGGTACATGATTAATCTTTCTGTTCAAAACAAAAGAAAAGAAAAGAAAAGAAAAGAAAAGAAAAGGAAAGGAAAATAGGCTAGGGCGGCTGCTAGAACCGGCGCCGATGCCCCGCCTGGCCGCCCGCGGGGCCGCACCACGCGGGGAAAAGAGGGACGTGCCGGTTTTTTAGACAGACTCATTGCGACTCATAACGACTGCACCTGACGAAGCGTGACGACCACGTCATTTCAAAAGTCTCCATCGCAGCCTTGTTCGGAGCAAGACTGTAATTTAGTAAACATGTACGGAATAGTGAACATGTCACCAGAGATTTGCCAGATTGGGAACAGGGCTGTCCAGTCATGGCCCTCTGGTTGGTAAGCCCGCACAAGTATTCACTTTCAAGGGCGTTTTTTGACATTTTTGGGGGGGGGGGGGGATTCAAGCTAGATAGATGGATGGCTTTACATTTATATAAACCAGTCTTCAGCCCAACGCCTCTCAGGTTTTGACAACATTTCAACCACAACTTATTCATTCTTGCTAGTGAAGAAGCTCTCTGCTTTCGTCATTGTCCCTTTCACAATGGGTCGCCACAGTCTTGAATACCCCAAAGAGGCCCTCAACAAGGTCAAGCGTCACGGCGAGCGAGGCAAGTCCCCCATCACTCTTTAATCTTTTTTTTTCCCCATATCCCAATCGCCTCCCATCTCCCCGTATCCGTCTCCGTCTCTTTACGACTCATTACCCAACACTTACTCCCCACTGACTAAAACCTCCATTCTAGGCGTCTACGCCCTCGAACAAATCCACTCCCTCGTCAACTCCTCACCCCTCGTCCACGTTTCCCTCGGCCCCTCCTCCTCCTCCTCACCCTTTCCCGTCACCCTCCCCATGATTGGCCAGATGGGCTCCTTTTCGCGACCCTCTGCCTCTCTCGGCGACCCCCTCGATCTCTACCTCCACGGCCACATCTCCTCCCGCCTCTTCACCACCCCCTCCAGCAGCAGCAGCAGCAGCCGTGTTCCCGTCTGCGTCTCCGCCACGCACCTCGACGGCCTCGTCCTCTCCCTCTCCGCCTTCAACTCGAGCTACAACTACCGCTCCGTCGTGCTGTTTGGCCACGCCGCCCCCGTCACCGACGAGCTCGAGAAGCTGTACGCCCTCAAGCTGCTCACCGACAGCGTCGTGCCGGGACGCTGGGACGCCGCGCGCCTGCCCCCGACGAGGGCCGAGCTGCAGAGCACCGCCGTGCTGAGGGTCGAGATTGCGTCGGGGAGCTTCAAGGCGAGGGATGGAGAGACGGGCGATGACAGGCACGACATGGAAAATGAGGACATGCGGAGGCTGGTGTGGACGGGCGTGGTGCCGGTGCACCAGGTGTTTGGGAGCCCGGTCGCGTCGTCGTATAATAGGGTCGAGGAGACGCCGGCGTATATTGCAGAGTATGCGCAGGAGCAGACAAGGGAGAATGCCGAGTATGCAGTCAATGCTATCAAGGCGCAGAAAAAGTGAAGACTCGGTAGATTTCAAGAAAGAATTGGCATCAACAGGCCGTTGTTTACAACATGCCATTTCCACACATGCAGTATATACAGTCTTATAAGACACGAGAGCTACTCATTCACATCTACCACTTTTCCCACACCACGCCCGGCAGCACCGTCCTCATAATCGACCAGTGGCCCCTCGCGCTCGTCCTGTGCGACTTGGTCACCACCTCGGTCTCATTCGCGCGCAGCAGCACGCCCTTCTCGTCCTCGTCCGCCGCCGCCAAAAAGTCCTCTGCGCGCACCTCGTGCGTCGGCTCCAGAAACTCTCTCCGCGCAAAGCTATTCAGCCGATCTGCATCCGTGGCCGCGCGAAACGTCAGCGCGCCCGGCCCGGCGGCCTTTTTGCAAAAGATGACCATGTTGGTGAAATCGGAGCCGCCATGGGCCGCGATGCCCGCCTCGTCGGGGGGAAACTCGCGAAAGATGCGGCATGCGGGGAACACGGCGCGGACGGTGCGCACAATGGCGCGGGGGCCGGGCAGGGCGAGATCGCCGGCGTAGTTCTGCGCGCGGGGGCAACAGCGGGGTTAGCGTTTCAAAAGCTTCTGCGACGTGGTGTCTCTTTAAACAAACAACAGGGAGGGTGCTGGGAGTAAATGGAGGCGACGTACAATGGCAATGGCACCGTGGGGCTTGAGAAGCGTGTGCAGGCGCTGCAAAAACTCAAGCGTAAAGAGGTCGACGGGTTCCGCACCGCCGGTAAAGACGTCGTGCACAATGTAGTCGAAGCGGGCGCCGTCCTCGGCGTCGGCCAGCTTTTTGGCGTACCGTCCGGCATCCGCCAGCACCGGCTCATTGTTCTCGGCGAGTTGAAAGTATTTCTTGGCAAACGCGTGCACCACGGGGTCAATCTCGACGACGGTGGTGTCGATGCCGTGCGCCACCAGCGCTGAGGGCGTCGTTCCGATTCCCAAGCCACTAACACAATGTATCATTAGCGTTGGCCCTCGCAGTGTGTGTGTGTGTGTGTATTTGATATATGAAAAACTTACATGACAAGCGCAGTAGCCTCGGTATCAGGTACAGTCTTTTCCGTCTCAATCAGCCGCACAGCCTCGAGCATCGCAAAGACGCCGTAAATCGGCTCCGCGACGATGCCGCCCGCGACCGACGGGTCGGTGTACTCGCCGCCCAGCAGACTGTGGTCGCAGCGCAGCACGCGGAACCCGCCCTGCAGGCTCTGCAGCACCGAGACGTAGCCCGTGTTGGACTCTGCGCGGTCGACCAGCAGCCAGTCGTGCGCCTGCAGCGTGGCGTTGAGCGCGGTGGCCGCGTGTCGCGTCGGCATGTGCGGGTTGAGCCAGACCGTGTGGAGAAGCGCCGGCGCCGCAAGCAGCAGCCACGCCGACGGCGCGAGGGCCGCCATGAGCCCGCCCAGCGAGAGCTGCATGCCTACGCGGGTCAGCGCAAACGTCACCACCGGGGCCGAACCGGGCCGCCCGGCGAAGCGCAGCACGTACTCGCGCGCCATATTCTCAAACGCCACCAGCAGCGCCCACGAGCCCATTCCCGGGAGCGCATCCGCCATGAATCTGGGCAGCAGCGGCACTTTCACCCCCTCGAGCGCGTCCGCCGCGCACGCCGCCGACAGCAGCACGACCGGCGCCACCGTCAGCGCCTCGGCCGCCAGCGGTCCCCATCCAGGCCCTAGCGCGCTGCTATGCGGCTCCAGCAGCGTCTGCACCAGCGGCGCGCACAGCGCAAATACGGGCAGTAGTCGGTTCGCCGAGAGGCCGTGGGGCGTCAGCGCGCGCGCGAGGAACAGGTTGCCCGCCCAGCCGGCAAACGCAGCGACGGCGAGCACGCGCAGGTGGTGCGTGGCGGCGGGGATGGAGCCGTAGACGGGCGCGAGCGCGAGCTGCGACGCGTGCGCGAAGAAACCGGCAAAGAAGAGGTAGGTTATGGCGTTGCGCACCTGCCGGAGCTGCGCGGTCGCGCGAGCCAGCGCGGAGCTACCGTCGGTCCGGGCCTTGCTGGCGAGGTTGCGCAGCTCCTGCTCGTACTGCGCCTTGGATGACGCGACGGTCGGCTCGGCCGTCTTGGAGCGACCTGCGGTCGTTTTCCGAGGAGGCATCGTGATGTTGAATTGATATGTGGTTTGTCGGAGGGAGCTTCAGGGAGCTTTCTCGGGTTGGGGGGTTGCCGGACAAAGGGAGTAGAGGTTACCGAGTAAGCAGCGCAGAAGTTCAATCAATAATTAGTCAGGAGACGCACGCACGCACACACGTAATGTAGAAGGAAAAGCTCGGCCAAATGTCCAGCATCTGATGGCAGAAAGGAGAAGTTGAGCGAGCTAGAAGAAACTGAAAACGGAACGCTCTGATGTTTGGGTCTTGGGAAATGTACGTTTCATGTTTGCTGCGAGCTCCAAGGTGGGGTCTGGTCCCTGAAAGCTCCCCTACAAGGAGGGAACCGTTCCAGTTCCAGTTGGGCTGACGCTTAGAGTGTAATGACCAGGAGAAAAAAAAAGGACAATCATGACGTGTTGAAGAGTCGGTGATTTTCTTTATTCCCAGCTTATCGGCCGATTACCCATCACTACATGCATGCGTGAAACGACCGGGCATCGCTCTGTACCATGATGTACGCCAAGATTTTTGGTGGGTGTACATTACTGTCCGAATCGAGTTGTCATCCAGAAATCAAATGGGTATTCATAATGCATTACATCACAATTCGCTACATCCAGGATATGTCCCGCCACGAATGCATCTAAGATACTCCGGAGCCCTCTTTACATTTACACAGCCGTGTTGTAGTCATCATCCAAGTCGTTCTCCTCATCGCTGCCGCTCTCGTCGTCGCTTTCCAAGCTTTGCGGGCTGCTGCGGTCCAGCGCGCTACCCAGGTTGCTGAAGCTGCTGCCCTGCAGCGAGAAGCCGCTTCCAAGGCCTGAGAACGAGCCCGGTAAGGAGCGGCCCGCAAAGTCCAGCGACGCGCTCGTACACCGGCTCAGGGACGGCTTCTCCGGCAGCTGTCGCAGCAACATCCCCGTCCATGTGTCCAGCATGTCCATCGCAAAGGCCGTCAGGTACCGGTTCTGCTGGCCCGGCTTGGCGTTGACCGACAGCGTCCAGCGGTACTCGGCGAGGCGGCGGCGATACCAGTCGGCCTCTTCGCGGCCGGGGCTTGTCGCCCACAGCAGCGACCCAAACGTGCCGATGAGGGCAAAGTTGGTCTTGGAGGCAAAGTACCAAAAGGAATGCAGGTGGTTGGGCGAGAGCCGGTTGACAAAGTCCATGCTCGAAATGAGGCGCGCCTTAGCTGCGCTCCGGCAAATGTGCTCTAGGTACGGGTCGATGGTCGTGGGCGAGGCGCTCAGTGTGCTGATGATGCGTCTGTGCAGCGAAATCTCGGCGGCAAAGTATGCCAGGTGTAGGTAGCCCACGCTTGATGGGCGCGAGGGCGTGCGCCCGCCGGACGAGAGCGATTCGAGGCGCACGCAGGCGGGTATGTCGGCATACCAGTCCTTGAGCTTGAGCTGTATGGGCTTGGCCAGAGCGAGCACAATCTGCACGCCCTGGGCGCCCGCGGTTTCAACCTTGTGCATGGCGGCGAGCGTGTAAAAGGTGTCATGGATCTCCGTCAGGATGCCCGTCAGCTGGATAAAGCGCATAAAGATAACCTGTCCCGTCTCGGCGTCCTCCTTTTGGTCCGCATTGCCCTCGTCCCAGTCGACATCAGGAAAGTCGTGCACCGTAAGGCTGCGGACGGCCCAGTTGGAGAGGGATATGTGTGAGGGGCGGCCGTGGATGAAGGCGCTCCATTTGTCCTGCATGTAGACGCCCCAGGAGAGGCGCTTTCGCATGCCCTTTTCCCACGGCGGAATATCCCAGCTCGAGCAGTCGAGGTGCAAGCCGAGGTCCTGGCTGACGGCAACGAGCTGCGCCGTGGACGCCCACTGGGAGCTGCCGGGCATCTGGGCGAGCAGCAGCGCGGCCTCGACAGTCGACAGCTTCGGGCGGCCCATGGAGTCGGCGAGGCTTCTGCGAACGAGGCACTCCAGCTCGTCAGTGTCGGGTCTGGGCAGATCGGCCAGCGCAGGGCTGTGGTTCCACCAGTTGATGGCCAAGAGGTAGACGGTGGCGAGGAGCGGCGGCGTAAACTCGCGGTAGTCGCGCTCGTACTTTTCGAGGAATACGTGCTTTTGCACAATGGGAAACGCCGGATGCACACGGTGGAAGAAGAGGTCAATGAGGGTACGGCCGTGCGGCGCGACGAGCGCCTCGACGGCCATGATGTCCTGCTGCTGCTGTTCGTAGCCGCGGGTGGTACTGTCCGAGACGAGAAGAAAGCTTTGGCCTTGGCCCACCGTGCGTAGAACTCCGCGCGGGGACGTGCTCTCATTCTCGGGATCATAATCGGAGAGATTGAGCAGCGAGGGCTCAAAGTCAGTCGTGTGTCCAATGTATTGGCTGTGGCGATCGAGCTGCAGACCCAGCGTGCGACCAAGTCTCGTAGGACCACCCACGTTGGCAAAGTCTTCAAGCAGACTGGAGCTGGTGGAAGTGTTTGCCAATTCGTTATTTGGATGCCGTCTAGAGTGCAAATCAGACGTGGAGAATCTGGATCACTAGTCAGCTCTAGACAGATACTTGATGGGATACACCGAGTGTCATGGAACACCAAGACAGTCAAGCCTGCCTATTTATCAACTTACCCTCTCTTGACGGTGGTTTCGTTGAACGGCTCGCCGTGCAGCTTTCTCTTGCGCGACTGGGGGCTTAGTCCGATCAGGGAGCACGCAGCGCCGGCCTCGAGGCAAGGCGTGCAGCCGTCATTGTCGTCACGGGTGTCGCAACGAAAGTCGAGCTGCTGGCATGCATGGCAGCGCATGGCTGCTGACGAAGAGGATTCGGCGATGGCTTCGAAGCCGGACCTGTCGGGCAGACTGGAAGGGCCGAGCTCGAAGCGGTTTTGTTGCGCGCGGTGGCTTCCAGACGGCGCGGCCTGGGACGTCGGCATTCTTTGGTTGATGTCGATGGGCACGGATGGCTTATTGGGGCTGCCGGGCGCCATGATCAACATGGAGGGCAAGCCAGCTGAGCAAGCACGTCGGCGGCGTCTTGAGAATATCTTGGTTGGCGTTTGCGCGGGTATACAGGCAAATGCGGTGAGGTGAGCTCACAGTGCGGCTCCAAACGCCAAGGCGGCTCTATCGCTTTGCACAAAGGCGACGCGCTCTCTCAAAGGTTGGACCAATGAACAAAGTTGTTGATTATTTGTGCAAGCTTGCCCAGCGGTTGGGAATGAAATTGTTCTTTGGCATGAGTGTGAACAAGGCTGAGCGGGAGAAGTCGCGGCAGGGATGTGCTCGACGGGCGTAGTGGCCCGTGGTAAAATGTGGCAGCGACAGAGTACCTAGAGGCATTGACACAGAGAAATTTCGATTACAGCGGTAGATTACCGGGCGGTGTATTTGAGGGTTTTGTATGCGTGGAATGTTACTTTCCTTCTCTCCTTCTGTCTCTTCCCTCGAGCGTTGAATATGCAAAGGCCAATGAAACAGGACCGGGCAGGCAAAAAGAGCAACGGTCTTACCAGAGTCGGAAGGGGAAAAGTCGAAGGGTCAGCCTTTCGAAGAAACGAAGTGAGGGAGAAAGTAAGATCGATTCCCAGGGGGTATGGGCATGGGCTGAGCAGCAGTATAAGTTGGATGGTGGTTTGCTGACTAGAGTAGCAGCTTGGTTCGGGTGTTGAAGCCGATATAGCGCCGTGGCATGTGGTCGCCTTGCCCAGATGGGGATCACAGTAATCCGTAGTACTAGTACTAGTACTAGTACTGAGAAAACCAGGGCGAGTAAGAAAATAACCTTGACCTTGAAAGACGAGCGTAAAGGGCGCACACGCTTGTGCATCGAACTGGGACAGACAGGATTGATTGGTGGGGTGGGGGAGCACAGGAGATGTGCTAAACCGATTACCAGTAACTAAATACGTAACTACTAGGTAAATACCTAGGTAGTTATTTAGGTACTCCGTATCTGTAGTGTGAAATGGATATCGAAACAGCAGCGCGTTTCGCCCCCGCGCCTGATGGTTGACGAGCCAATCGTGCCCCGTTTGGGTTTAGAAAACGGCGGAATCAATCAAAAGAAGAAAGAGGAAAACAAAAAAAGGGCCGGCTGCAGTGGCTGCAGACTTGCAGTGGGCGAAACGGGGGGTTGATGGCCAGGCATCTGGGCCAGCCAAGTTGGTTTTTCCCTGCTCGTTTGTCGTAGTGTCGGTGGAGTAGGTAGCGCGCTGCGCGGAAAGTTCTTATCACATCGATGGCTCGGATTGCTGGGCAGCGTGTTGTATTATATAGACTATTAGACACAAACGTATTTCTGGTCGGTTAGATGATGGATTGGTGGGACGAGCTGGCAGTACTTGGTACTAACAGACAGAGGATGCGTTGCGAACAAGTGAATCTGCCGCGAGAGGCAACTGTTGAAAAGGTGGCTTGCGTATGGCTTGCGTGTGGCGTTGAAGCGGCTGGTTATCTATGCTATTTGGAGCCCATGAGCCGCGCATCTTGGCCACTCCCGCTGCTGACGCTCATGTAACTAGAACTGAAAGTCGCCTTATTTTAGGCATGTCTCTCACCAGCCCTCCTCCGCTTGTTTTATCATCCTATTCATTCAATCATTACTTCCAGCCATGGCAATACCTACCTACAAGAACCCTACCTGGAGCTAAAGATCAGCCCCCACGCCAAGCAAGCCAGCAAGCCAGGTCCTTATCTACGTCCACTCGCGCCTCAGTCTTTTATCAGCCTGCAGCCTCTTTGCATGCCGCCAACTGTTTGCAAGTTCTGCATTATTAATCGTCTTCAAATCGTTCCTTTGTCTTGACCCAATTCCATTCACCGTCTGCGATACCAGTCTCATTCCCCGCAACCCGCCGAACTCCTCTACTCCCACACACAAAGTGGTCCAACGCTACGGTGCACCATTGATACCACCTTTTGCATTATTGCGTTTTAGCACTTATACACTTAAATTCGTAAATTCGTAATTCGCTCCACATTATACTATAATATACTAAAAACACAGTATCTATTAACGCCTATTTCTCTATAAGTATAAATATAATTAAATAATTATTTATATATACTAATTTAAAAATAATTAAGCTTTATTTTAATATATTCTATAACTAATAAAAAGGTATATTTATTAAGGAATAAGTATTTAAAGATACTATATTTTTAATACCTTATAGTACCTTATTATATACTAGGCTTTACCTATAATACTTTAAGTACTTATATAGATATATTAAGGTACTAAAAGTAAGATATCTTTAAATACTTATTCTTTTATAAATATATATATAGTTAAATAGTTATTTATATATACTAATTAAGAATTAATTAAGCTTTATTTTAGTTTATTTTATAACTAATAAAGAGATATATTTATAAAGAAATAAGTATTTAAAGATATCTTATTTTTAGTATTTTATATATATAGTGCTTTTTATATTACTAGACTTTACTTACTTATAGTACTTATATAAATATCTACTTATATAAGGTACTAAAAATATAATATCTTTAAATACTAATTACTTTATAAATATATATATAGTTAAATAGCTATTTATATATACTAATTAAGAATTAATTAAGCTTTATTTTAGTATATTTAGTAACTAATAAAGATATATATTTATAAAGGAATAAGTGTTTAAAGATACTATATTTTAGTATTAGAGTAAAAAAAAAAAACTTTAATAAGAATTAAATAAAAAACTACCTAAAAAAATCCCCTAATATATAATATTATAATAATATTATATATTAAGGGATTATAAGAATTTACCTTATTTACCTCTATATATCTTAAGTACTTATTATATATATATAATAACTAAAACTATAATATAAATTACCTTTAGTTATAGCCTTTTTTTTTATATAAAAATATTACTAATTAATTATTATAAATAGTAATTAAAGCTTTAAACTTTATAAAGAGTTAAAGAGATCTTATAATATTTATTTTTAATAATATCTAATATCTAAATTCTACCTTAATTATAACTAGAAATAACTAATAATAATCTATTTTAAAAATATAAAAGTTAATTTTAAAGAAAGGCTATTTACTAATACCTTATTATATAATACTTTATTATTATTATCTTAGTAGATTATAAGTATACTTTCTTATATAAAAGCCTATAATAAGCTTAATAACTTCTCCTTATTTTTAAAGTATATATAAAAGGCTATATAAAAGTATTATACTTTATTACTAGTTAACCTATAGGCGTTTAAATATAGTATTTAAATATAAGTTAATATATTTATCTTAGTTATTAAATATAATAATAATATTCTTATATTATAAAGGAATTATTATTTAAGTATATAATTATTATATAATTTAATATTTAACTAATTAGCTAGGTAATATTAAGCTTACTTATCTTCTATAATATAAATATATATATAAAGAGTATATAATAACTTTATCTAAATAAGTAAAAGATTATATCCTCCTAAACTATTAAAAATATTAATAATATTAATAAGAAATTAGCTTAACTTAGATAAAGTTATATAGAATTATAAAGCTTTTATAAAAGCTATAAAATTAAAAATATACTCTTTTTAATCTCTTTATTTATAAGAATAATTTAAATAAAGATAATATTAGCTAGTAGGTTTAAGATAAATAAGTTATTATTTATTTTAACTTTAAGAAAAAAGAATATTCTAATTACCTTAGCTAAAATAAGTTATTACTAAAGGTTAAGACTAAAATCTTAATAATTACTATTAAGAATTTTAAGTTAATATTAACTTCTTTATATTTCTTTAATTTAGAAGATAATACTAATAATAATAAAAAAGGCTATCTTATTATACTAATACTAATTAAGGCGCCCTTTCTATTACTATTACCACTACTAATTAAGGCGCCCTTCCTATTACTATTATTACTACTAATTAAGCTCTTATTATTACTATTACTACCCCTAATTAAGGAGCTTTTATAATTACTAGAACTAGTACTAGTACTAGTACTAGCACTAGTACTAGTACTAGTATTAGCTTAACTAGTACTAGCTTAACTAGTACTAGCTTAACTAGTACTAGCTTAACTAATATTAGCTTAACTAGAAGATAGCCTTACCTTATAGACTAAGAATATTTAGAAGTAGTACTATATAAACTAAGCTATATTAATAGCCTTTTTAAGGTCTATTTAATTAAAGAAATTAGCTAGTAGCTAATTACTAGAGAGTATAGTATTAGGCTTAAAGAATATATTTATTAGGGAGCGGCTAGTATAAAGGAAGTGATAAGGAAGATCTTAATAAATAGGTTATCTATAATAGTATAACTCTATTATTTACTTATAAGAACCTCCCTTATAAGATCCTTATAAGGATCTTATAGCTTTATAGCTATATCCTCCTCTATTATATATAGACCTATATAGACCCTTTAGACTTATAACTATCTTATATTATAGTAATACCTAGGCTCTTAACCTTATAGACTTATAACTATATTCTCCTACTTAAGGCGCGGCTATACTATAATAGGCTACCCTCTCTTCTACCTCCTCTTTTTATACCTCCTTCCTCTTTTTAAGTATAGCTTATTTTCTTAGCTTAAAGCCCTTTTTAACCTTATTTTCTCTTTATTATTATTATATACTATACTAGCTATTTATAAGGTATACTAATTATATTAAGACTATAAATAGCCTTTTCTTTATTAATACTTACTAAATATATAATTTATATATATATTAAATTCCTCTATAAATAGCCCTTTTACCTTATTAATAACTCTTCTTACTTATTATATTTTAACCTTATTATATTTACTTATTATTATAATATATTCCCTTATTTAGTTACTTTTAGAATAGCTTTTTCCTTATTAGCTCTTAATAGGTATATAGCTTATATATAATATAAACTATACTTTAAATAGCTTTTTTAATATAATAATAGCTTTTTTTATTACTTTTTACCTTATTAGACTTACTTTATTATTAAATTTACTTAAAGCTATATTTTTTATAATATTTATAAAAGTATAGCTTCTTATTCTCCCTTTTTCCTTTTCTCTTCTCTTCTTTAATTATTTATACTTTTATAAGTATACTCTTATTATATACTATACTTATTATTATCTTATAATATTCTTCTACTATTTAATTATTAACTTTTATAAAGTCCCCTTTACTCTCTTTTATATTTATACTATATATCTTCCTTACTCCTTTTTTATATATATACTATATATGCCTTATTAACTTAGTAATAGTAATTTTATAAAAAATTTTTTTTTTTTTTTAATATATAAGTTCTTCTTTCTTATTTACTATTTACTTACTATATAACTACTACTTATTTACTACTAATATAATAATAAGACTAAATAATAGTCTTAGATAACTAAGGCTAAGTAGGAGGCTAAGGTAGTAGTATTATTAATAGTATTAGGTAAGGAATAAGCTATTTTTATACTCTTTACTCTTTTATTATATAAGTACTATTAATTATTACTAAATTTAAAATTTTATATAACTATTATTATATAAAATAAGGGATAATAAGCTAAGATAACCTAGTATTTAAGTATTACTAGACTAATAGTATATTCCTTACTTTTATACTATAAGTACTTTATTAATAGCCTATTTAGATATAGCCTCTACTAAGTATATACTTTATATATATAATAAGAAGAAGTATATCCTAATATAACTAGGCACTTATAAGGTTACTATATACCTTTAGTATATTCTATTTCCTACCTTATTATAAAATAAAATATACTTATAATACTTTCTTAATTAACTTATAACTAACCTTTTAGGCTATTATTAAGACTATATAACTTTAGCTATAGTAACTATATATAAAGTATAACTACTTAGAGGATAAGGATAAGCCTAAGGCTTATAAGCACACGTTAGCTATATACTAGATAGTAAAGGCCCGTGTTACTTAGGTATAGGCGTAGGTAGCTATATAAGTTATATAAGTAAGTTACCTTTCCCTTTCTATATATTCCCTACTAATATCCTATAAGTCTACTTATAGTCTAGTACTAGCTAATATAGTTATATATAATAAGATTATTATAAAGATAGGCATAATACCCCCTTTATATTAGGATAGCGCTAGTACTAAGCCTACTACTAAAGAGTAGTATACTAGTTATATACTCTTTATATACGCCCCTACTAGCTAGGTAACTAGATTTTTTATTTTCTTTTTTTTTAATAAGATAATTCTTTTAGTATAAGGGTAAGACACTATAATCCCCTTACTCTTATACTACTATTCCCCTATAACTATCCTCTTATAAAGGTCTTCTTTATAATTTATAAGTATATTTTTATTAATAAAGTTAAATCTCTTTAGTTATAAGTTTTTTACCTTATTAAAGTTAAGCTATTTAACTTAAAATAACTACCTTTTATTATAATATTTATAAGCTATAATTTATTTAACCTTATAAATATTATCCTTAACTATAATATAATTTAGTAATATAATTAATACTCTCTTATAATTTATATATAACTTTAAACTTATAATATTAAATATATTATAAATCCTTATTATTACTAGTAACTAGAGCTTAAAGGCTAAGCTATTAATTCTAATATATTACTTAATTTAGTATAGTCTAATATACTTTATTATAAGTTTCTTATTTAGTTACTATAAGTTAAGATTCTTTATAAAAAGTAAAACCTAATCCCCTATCTTAAAACTATAGCCTACCCACTTCTTATTATACTACTTCTTCTATACTTTATAGCTTTATTATAGCTACCTTATAATATATTTATAAGCCTTCTAAAGCTCTTATATATACTCTTCTACTTAGATATTTAGTTATAATAGATAACCTTCTACGCCTAGTAACTTAAGATATTTATTATATAGTAAATATATAAGAGCTATACCTATTATATTATATAGACTTATATTATATACTAATTAAGCTATTAATAGCTTCTTAACCTAATTATCTTATTCCTTATTATAAAAGGTATATAAATAATACTCTAAGACCTAATTCTACTTCTCTATTTAGCTATCTATTTATAAGTAAAAGGTAATACTTAGATACTACTTATATATAAGGAGGTAATAAAGACTTTACTAGAACCCTAAGGTAAAGATTAACCCTTAATTAGAAATAATTCCTTATAATATACTATAGTATATAATAACCTCTTTAAGTATAATATTAATAAGACCCTTACTTATAAGCTATTTTATTATTATAATATAGTAATTATATTTTATATATCTATTAATAATAATTAATATTATATTATATATATTATACCTTCTTAACCTTTTAAGTAAGCTAGTAATTATATTTATAATAATTTTATTATAAGGGTAAGTTACTAGTAATAATATTATAAGTTTATTATATAATTAGTATTACTTACCCTTTATTTACTAATAACTATTATAAAATATAATATAATAATATATTACTATTATTATACTTAACTAATAATAATATAACTTTATTTAGTATAATATATATTAGAGGCCTTAGTACTTAGTTACTTTATTATTATAATAAAGCTATAATACCTTTATATATAGGCTATAAGGGATATATATATAATTATCTTAGTATTATAGGTTATTATTACTATATTCTTACTTTCTAACTTAAGGTAAGGTAGAAGTGGCTTTATATATTATAATAGCTAGGCTTCCTTCCTTAACTTAAGTAGTAGTAATTACCTCTATTAGACTTAATATAGTATCTAGTATATTTACTATATTTTTATATTATCTTTATATATCTTAGGTAGTAAGGCTAGCTTCTATTAGACTTAGTATTCTTACTAGTCCTCCTTCTTTAGGCTAGGCTTCCTTAAGTTAAGTAACTATACTAGTCTTTATTAGACTTAGTATATTACTCCTTATTTTTACTATATTCTTATATTATTCTTATATATTCTTAATAGTAAGTAATACCTCTATTAGACTTAGTATTCTTATTAGTCTTCTTTCTTCTAGCTAAGCTTTTTTAGGTTAAGTAATACTAAATACCTCTATTAGACTTAGTATAGTATCTAGCTACTTTATTCTTACTATATTCTTATAACTTTCACGTATATCTTATACCTCTTTATACTACCCTAGCGCTTTTTATACTTTCTTATTAGTCTAACTCTATACTAGACTCTTATTTACTTATCTTATAACTCTTTTACTTCTTCCTTATACTTCTTATACTATTTCCCTACTATTACTAATAGTAAGCGCGTTTATTATTTAATCTATTATAATATACTACTAGCCTCTTACCACTTTATAAATTACTAGCCTATATTAGCTTATAATTTACCTTATTATACCCTATATATCTTTAAATTACTATAAAAATACTAGTAATACTATAAGCCTCTTCTATATACTCTTTATATTTTCTTTATAGTCTACCTACCTTAATAATATATTTACTAGGTTCTCTTACCTTAAATAATATTATATTATAAAATTAAATAGTACTAACTTATCTAATACTATAACTTATTTACTTATTAACTTTATCTTTATTATAAGATAACTATAATTTAAATAGTTAGTTAATACTTTAATAATATATTTAAGATAAGCTAGGTAATAGCGCTATTAGTAAAATACTTCTATAATTACTAATATCTCTATATTAGGTATTTAATATTTTATTTCTAAGCCTATTAGCTTATATAATAAATATATAATAGGGTACTAGCCTTTATACTACTTTTATAATAGAATTACCCTAATAGTAAAGTCTAATATATTTATCTTAACTCTTATTAGTACTATTAGGTTATAATAAGCTAAAACTAAAGTATCTTAGAAGGCGCTTTTTAATTATTTAAATACTATAACTTAATTATTTATTAATATTAAAGCCCCTTTCTTTTATATTATACTAATATTTATTAATAGCTTTATAATCTTACTAAATCTCTTAATAAACTATTAATAGAAGTTTATAAAGCCTATAAAAGTCTAGACTTCTTTTATACTATATAGTTATAGCTAATTTATAATAGCCTTAATATATTCCCTTTTTATATATATTTTACCTAACTATATAATAAAGCCTAAAAATAATACTTTTATAATATTAAACTCTAATTTATTAAGGTTTATATATAAGCTTATTTAAAGTAAAAGCTAAAGTACTTTATATATATACTATATATATTTAATAGTATTACTATTATATATTAATATATTATTAAAGTATATAATATAGAACTAGTTAAGGTAAGGTTATAAGACTATATTAATATATTCTTAGAATATTATTAGTATATTAGTTAGCCTAAATAGTATTACTAAGAATTTAAAGTGCCTATATTTATAGTAGAATACTATTTTCTATTTATTACCTTTATAAATTCTAATATAATAATATATATCTTAAATATTAAATTTATTATAGATCTTTATACTATATAACTAGTCTATAATCTTATTTATTAAAAGTAATATTATATAATTCTTATATATTTATTAGTTTAGTACTTAATAATCTATATATATTTATAATTTATTACCTTTCTTTAGTATAAATAAGATAAGTATATTTACTAGACTTATTAAATATCTAATCTATCCCTTTTATTATATTTTTATTATAAAATTATAAAGTTCTTATAGCTTCTTAGGTATAAGTATATAAATTAGTCCCTAAGGTAGTACTATACTATCCTCTAGCTTAATAGTATATTATAATCTATTTAGAGGTAGTAGTTCTAATACCTTTATCTTAGAGAATATTACTATAATATTAATATATTTTAGAGGTACCTTTTTAGTATTTTTATTATATATTAGAGAGCCCTCCTTATATATAACTATATTATTATTAATATTACCTACTATAACGCGCCTAATCTATAGTATACTATTTTCCTAGTCCTCTAGCTCTTATAGCTTATTATCCCTATTAGCTATAAATATAAACCTAGCTTCTATAACTACCCTATAATATACTTATATACTTTTTATAAGTTCTAGGTTATTTATAACTAACTAATAATTCTAATAATTATACTTAAATAAGATATTTAAATCCTCCTTATACTATTATAGTATTCCTAATAATATATTATTAACTCCTAAGTTAATAACTATAATATAAATTTATTATATCTTTATTACTTTTTAGTTATTTATTAACTTTATAATTATATTTAGCTAGCTTATTATTTTAAAGGGTATACTATTAATAGTAATAGTATCTTAATTAGGTAACTTTAACTATACTAAGCTTATAATTTAAGTATAAATTATATTATAATTACTTCTTAAGTTAAGTATAGCCTTTATAATAATATAACTACCTTATAACTATATATTTATAGTTCTTATAAGGGTAAAGCTTTTCCTTAAGTTATAACTATCTTCTTATATTTTATATATTACCTAGGGTTCTTAATTAGGCCTAATAGCTAGTATATTATCTTATTATTACTCCCTTATATCTTCCTAATACCTAACTTACTATTCTAGTAGCTAGGTTAGGCGCCTCTAGTTATATCTCTCTATAGTATACCCTTACTAATAGTATATAGTATAGTCTAGGGCCTTATAGTTATAATAGAGATAGTCTCTACTATACTTCTAGTAACCTAGCTCTAGTTAGTCTAAATATACTTAGACCTTATGCCCTTTATATAGTAGTCTTATAGCCCTAGTACTTAGGTCTCCCCTTAATACTATATAATCCTTTCTCTTATATATACTATTATAATTCTAGTAACTAAACTTATAAGGATTATATATTAACCCTATTACTTTATCCCTTCTTACTATCTAAGTATAAGTATTATTAGCTTCTAAGTCTAAGGGTTATTATTATAATACTTTATTACCTTACTTATTCTTATTACTTTAACCTCTTTAGTCCTCTTAGGTTTTTTATAAGTCTATTATATAGTTATAGCTTATAAGCTACTCTTAAGAGCTTAGTAGTTTATTTAGTAAAATCTCTTTTATAAATACTAGTTATAGCTAATTAAGGAAGAAGTTAATATATATATTAGTTAATAGCTAGTTTATTATTTCTAACTCCTTATTCTCCTATTTCTTTAAAAATTACCTAAATAATTAATTCTTTACTTATTATATATAATCTAAGTCTATAAATACTATAAGGCTATAAGTATACTTATTACTTATTTCTAATTATACCTATTCCCTAAATTAAGCTTATAATTATACCTTAATAAATTTATTATTTATATTATTAGTTAACTACTAAGTCTAATATTACTTTAATTTACTTTAGAAATACTAGCTTATATAAATAACTTATTATTATATTATAATAAACTTATAAGGTCTTATTATAAAGATTATATCTAAGTCTATTATAAATATCTAAAAGTTAGTTATACTCTCTACCTTAAAGATTAAGTATTATATATTAATCTTATTTCCTTATTCCTTATTATAGGCTTACTTTAGGGGTACTTCTTCTTTACTATTAGAGAATAGTCCTTCTAGTAGCTCTACCTCCTTACCTCTTTTTATTCTCTCTATTAAGGCCCTTCTTTTCTATATCTTTTACTCTTAATATATTTACTTAAGTATAGCTTTATTATTATAATTAGATAATAAGGTCTTTATAACTTTATTTATTAGTACTAACTATATATTACTTATACTATTTATAATTTATTAAATACTATTAGGGTCTTAGAGTAGCTACCCCCCTTTAGTTTATATTAATAAAGGTAAAGTATTTATTATAATACTCTTATTACTAACTTATAAAGAAGTCTTATTAATATTTTAAGTATAGTTATTTCTTATTATTATCTTAAATCTCCTTACTAGTTTTTTTACTATTCTTTAGTAATAATAAATAACTTATTAGGGAGTAACTAGTATAAAAGAAGTAATAAAGAAGATCTTAATAAATAGGCTATTTATAATAGTATAACTTTATTATTTATTTATAAGAACCTCCTTTATAAGATCCCTATAAGGATCTTATAGCTTTATAGCTATATCCTCCTCTATTATATATAGACCTATATAGACCCTTTAGACTTATAGTTATCTTATATTATAGTAATACCTAGGCTCTTAACCTTATAGACTTATAGCTACGTTCTCCTACTTAAGGCGTAGCTATACTATAATAATATTATTTTATAGTAAAAGCTTTTATTATTTTAATATTAGAATTATTTTCTTAAATATAGATTAATAATTAATATATATTATTCTAAACTCCTTTTTAGTATAAGTAGAATACTAAGGATAAGTTTTACTTAACTTATAATATACTATTAAATTTATTCTTAAAGAGCTTAATAAGTCCTTATAAAAGGCTAAGTATATAACTTATTAGGGTCTAATAATCCTAAGTAGCTAAGCTCCTTAAGGGTATTATTATACTATTATTAAATATTAGGTATTAAAAAGCCTTTAATATTAATACTCTTAAGTAATAAAAGTATATTATTAAGAGCCTTATTTATTATACCTTTAATAAAAATACCCTAATTTTATATAGTTATTATATAATAGATATTAATTAGTTTATTAATAATTAGTTTTAGGTGATTTTTTTAGTATTAAATTTAGTAAGAGTTCTAAATATTAATAAAAGTACTAAACTTATCTTTTAGAATTAGGGTATATATTATATATAATATAACCTAGTTTATAAAATTATTCTTAATAAAGAGAGTTATTTTAAAGAGCTTATAAAAAAAGTAAATCTATTAGTTAAAAGTACTATTTTAAAGTTATAACTATTATAACTTAATATAAATATTTAATATACTTTTATTATATATATAATATAATTTAATATAGTTACTTTAATAATATTTATAAGAATTCTTATTTATATTTATATATTAGAGCTTTACTAATACTACCTTAGTAAAAAGCACCTATACTACTACCTAAAGAGGTATTTCCTACTTATAATCTAACCTTATAAAATATAGTTATATATTAAGGTATTTAATAGTTTATAAATACTATTTAAGGGTTAATAATACTATAGTTATTAACTAGTTAATAAAGAACTAAATAATAGTTTAAGAGTATATATTAATATAGGTATATATTTAGTATTTAAATTAAGATAATTTCTTATATTTATTAAGGTATTATAAAAAATTTAGTCTTAATATTAAGAAATTATAATAATAGTAAATATTCTTAACCTATTAGTAATTAACTTCCTCTAGAAAGGCCTCTTAATAATAATTATAAAGCTAATTCTTTAATACTAAGATATACCCCTTTATTTATATATAGTTATATAAATAACCTTACTTAAAATTAAGTACTAATAGGGTTTCTTAGAGGTCTTTATAAATAAACTTAATTACTTAATTAAGGGCTTCTTTTTACTTATTAAAATCTATATACTACCTCTTTAAATTAGTATTAAGTTATAGGTATTATATAGCCCTCTTAAAGATATTAATTTAATTATAAATTAAGAGATCTTAAGTAATAGATTTATTATTATACCTATATATATAAAATTAAAATTAAATTTACTTAAGTAGTTACTTATATTTACTATCTCTTAAGAGGCCTTATTATATAATCTTTTATTATAAGATATAGTAATTAACCTCTAATTATTAGTAAGCTATAAGTAGTAAATTTAATTTCTTTAATACCTTATAAAATAAAGTATAAATATAATAAAAGGAGGTAATATTCTTATAAAAGCTTTTAAAGATAGTATTTAAGCTTAGCTTCTAGTATTAAATTTACTACTAAAAAATATAAATATTAATTAACTAACCTCCTTTATTATAAAGATATAACTAAATAAAGCTATATATTTTAGTAATAGGTATTTTCTTTTAGAGTTTTACTAAAATAAACTTATATATAGGCTTTAGGTTAATAGTTAGTTAAATTATAATAATAGTATAAGAATTCCTTTATCTTTAATAAAGCTAGTATATATATTAGCTTTTATTAAATATAAAGGAATTAGGTATAATTATAAAGAGGAATTAGGTATATAGAGGAATTAAGTATAATTATAAAGAGGAATTAGGTATTATTATAAAGAGGAATTAAGTATTATAAGTAACTTCTTTACTATCTTAGTAATTTATAGTATTAATTAATTATAATAGTACTTAAAAATACTAAGAATATATATTATAAGTAGCTTTTTTATTATCTTAGTAATTTATAATACTTAGAAATACTAAGAATATATATTATAAGTAGCTTCTTTACTACCTTAGTAATTTATAATACTTAGAAATACTAAGAATATATATTATAAGATAGCCCCTTATATAGTAAAATAACTTATTTATTTAGTACCTAAGAATATCCTTAAAAGAAGGGCTATATAGTAAAGTAAAAAATATATATATCTTTTTTACTTTATTATATTATATACTTAACTTAACTTATAAGTTTAGACTTAGGTATAATTAGCTTATTAAATTTATTATTATTTAATTTATCCTCTTAAGGAAACTTCTAAAGTACTTAATTTATAATATAACTATATATTCTTATTAGGCTTAGTTATATTATAGTATTTAAGAAATAATATTAAGTAAAGATTATTAAATATATATACTAGATAACTATAAGTATTAAGGGGGGGACTAAAAAACCTTTTTTTTTTACTTTATATTTAAATAAAAGAATTAAAAAGTAAAGCTATTATTAAAGTTAATTTAATATATAATAGTATAATATATATAATCTAAGAGGTATTTAAGAAGATATATATATTATATAAGCTAATTAATTACCTCTTTTATTAAATTTATATATAATAAAGGTAAGGGTTTAATTCCTCTTAAAATATATTTTTTTAGGTTTTTTAATAATTAAAGCTATAATTCTATATTAATATATTTATTAATTAATACTATAATATAATAATAAGTAAAATAGACTTAAGGTATAAGGGTAAATAAAGTAAACCTCTTATATAGTACCCTCTAATATATATAATAACTTATATATATTAAGGGGTATTCTTTTTAGGGTAGTTTTTTATTTAATTCTTATTAGAGTTTTTTTTTTTTACTAAGACACTAAAAATATAATATCTTTAAATATTAATCCCTCTATATATATATCTCTTTATTAGTTATTAGATATATTAAAATATAATTTAATTAATTCTTTATTTATTAATATATAAAAGTCTTTATTTATAACTTTATTTATTAAAGAATAAGTATTTAAAGATACTATATCTTTAATACCTTATATTAACACCTATATAAGTACTATAAATAAATAAAGCCTAGTATATGCCTAGTACTATAGGGCACTATAGGGTATTAAAAATATAGTATTTTTAAATATTTATTTCTTTATAAATATATCTCTTTATTAGTTATAAAATATACTAAAATAAAGCTTAATTAATTCTTAATTAGTATATATAAATAACTATTAAATTATATTTATATTTATAGAGAGGTAGGCGTTAATAGATATTATGTTTTTAGTATAATGTGGTATAAGGTAGAGTAAATTACGAATTTAAGTGCGTAAGTGCTAAAACGTAATAATACAAAAGGTGGTATCAATGGTGCACCGTACAACGCCTCCGCGGCTTATTACGTACAAAGCTACGAGACACATGCTGGCAAACCCCTGGATTCAAGTATCTCAGTGTTATTGACGTGTTTAATGCATGGTTTTCTTCTTTTCCGACTCACCATCCCGCCCTTCTCTCCGCACTCTTCACCATGAATACTATTTGTCACGAAATCTCGGCATCTCTCGGCTACCATTGGCGTTGACTTGTGAGCCACATTTGTCTCGCGAAAGCTTGGTCCGTATCCGTACGGACTACTTGGACAAGAATCAAAGAGACAAATCCCAACCATATCTCCGCATCTCCTCATGCGACTCGGCCGAAGGTGTGGGGTGCATTCACACTTGTCGGGCCCTTGACCAGACCTTTCTTCCCACGGCCCATCGCACCTCGAGCATCTACTGGTAGTTATTTAATGCCCACGAGCTTTCTAAAACGGCAGGTTTTCAAACACTCTTTGTCGCCATGCTTGATTAAATCTCGTCAATCCAACCTCTCCCCCGCCATGTGCCGCTCCAACGGGCCTCTCTCTCTCCCCACACTGCGCGCTCATCATCAATCATCCAAGAATAGCACACGACAGAATAATCTTCAAAAGAACGCAGGCTGCAAGCTGCAAGCCCGGTTATTATTAAATTATTAAAAACAATCAAAAAAGCTCACCTTCTCTATGTGGCCCCCCCCCCCCACACACACTCAACTCCTCCCAACGCCTCATCGCAAGTCATTGGCTCTTTGGCCACATGCATTACCAAATCGAAAATACAGGCGCCCCCCTCTTTCAAAAGCCGTAACTTATTATAATTATTGTTATTAACGGAAACAACCCCTTTTGCCCCCACGCAGGTCATTTCTCGTAATATCCCTTGAAAGCTGCAAGGGGAAAATTCCGCCTCCATGCGGTGCGCGCGCGCGCACCATGAAACGCTTACCTAAAAAAACATCTTGTAGCTCCTCTTCCTCGGTCAACCTCTTAACAATCCCCTCGGTGTTTTCCCCCTTGTCCTTTCCAAAGGCTAACTATGCTTCGGTCTGCTTACATTTGGTACAACATACCAATCATCGGACAAGAGTCACAAGTTTCTCGGTACCATCGAACATCAACACTCGCTTTCGCAGCCGAGAGGATCCGCGGAGCCGCCCCCCCCTTCATGCCACTCCATCCGCGAAGCCACCTTTCCGCATCTTGTCTCTATAAATACTGAGCCGACTTTTACGTGATTGATGTAACCTCGTCCATGCCGCATCCTTTCCCCTCGAGCTGCAACAAATAATCACAGTATGCGTCTGACTACTTCGTGAGGCCCTGCTTGCCGACTCCTCAAGATTGACAAAGGTTTTACCCATGATACTCTGCCCCTCCAACACCATAAATTCTCTACGCATACAAGAAACCAATATTATGTCTACACCATCGCACCGGTCCATTAGAGTTATTAGCTTGTCATCACTTACAAGTCAGCCCTCATGCCATCTCACTATCTTACCACCACACACACGCCACAATTGAGAAGCCGACTTTTCTTGACTAATAATATCGCCGCGGCGCCTTCAAGCCCGGCTCTGGCTCATCCGAGGTGCCCGCCCATGCCACATTTTCGTTGCCTAACACTTATAATTACGTCGTTCAAAACGGCCCTCCGTCACATTTCGTCAACGAGCTTCCTTCAACTACACCCTCTCACCGTCTCAAGCCCGCTTTCATCTAAAAATGATTTTGATTCTGTTTGATAATCATAATGCCAAGTCTAGCTCGGATACATGACCCCTGAGTTGCCATTGTCCACACTGCCCATAACCGAACCATATAAGCTCCACGCTGGCCATGACGCGAAACCATTTGATAGCCTCACATCGACGCCACAGAAAGGGTGGGCTCGGACAGGCTCATCAGTTTGTGCTTTTCCTCCCCAATCTGATGCCAAAAATTCTCGAATGCGAATATTGTGGAAGCTCAGTATCGGATCGTGGTGCTGCCACTTGAACTTCTTCAATTTGGACACCGAGGCTTGGAACATCCGCCAGAGCCATCGTTGACCCGTCAATCTATAAAATCCAATCAGCACAACTCCATTTTTCATCACAACAATGTCAGCGTCACACACCTTCTTGATTTCTACATCTAACCAGGATTCCAAGGTATCCAGAACAACTCTGCTGCTCTTGCCTTGTAAAACGTCGTGTACAGAGTCCAGCGGGATTTCGCCATGAGCAACTCCGAATTCGGGCATCGACATCAATACCAAATTGCCCGAGTAGCTTCCATTCATTGATACTTCAATCGAGCATGGTCTATCAACTTGAGATAGCTCTACTGTAAGATGCGCAAAGTATCTCGTCAACATGACGCGCGCGTCATCTGGCCCGTCATTTGCTTGGCGTGCGCCTAGCGAAGCGAATCCCGGCTGCAGGCCATTTATGATTCGCGTCACTTCTGCACGCACTTCGTCCGAGTTTCTGCTTCTAAACGCCAGGCCAGGATACGAGTAGCCAAGGTCATGGATGGATTGAACAGTCTCTGAGGTGTGAAACTCTGTTTTCGTCCGTCGGAACGGCTGTAGCGGCGACTTTGTCGTAATCGTCGTATTTTCTGGCGTTCCCCATCGAGGTTTTGAAAGGTATTCACCGCTGAATAGTTGCTCATCTGGATGCATAACCTGCCAGTATGCCCATAGCCGATCGACATTGGTATGATGCATCATACTAATGACTTGTAAGTATTCTGTTCACGAAGTGTCCCAGTCACTTACAATAGAGGATCAAACCCCGAAAGTGCGACATCCAAGAACTGTTCTTGACATGCTGCATCCCAATGTATGCTTCCATGAATGGCCTCCAGACTGTTTCCGGTGTTGTCCATTGTCGCAAACTGCCTAAAGTTTGCCGACCTGGTGAACGAGTCGTACTGTTTCGAGTCAGATCGTGGTTTCCGTCCATTGATACTTGGCCACATACCAGTGATTTTTTGTAATTTCTGGACTTTATGTTTTGGTTGGCCGTGTCTGGGTAGCGCATGAATAGCTTCTTACATCGATACACTTGAGTCCTTTTCTCATTATCGAATTCGCCGAATTGTCCCTCTAGTACTGCCTGGGGAAATTTGAAAGTGTAAAGTGGATTTTCCACAGTCTTCGCTTCGAGTCTACCATTTTCCGTCACGTTGATGGCCAAAGTCTGTGGTACTGTAGCTTGTGGCACGGCTAGGTCCGTAGCCCAGTCCCAGAAAGGCGATCTGAGAGTATCAGCGGCCTCGATGTACTTCGAGCGGTGCTCTTCAGGATATGTGACGGCGATCTTTCTGGCATGGCTAACGAGTATTTGCTGTCGCATGTCAGCAAGGTCTCCGAGAAGAAAGGAAATTCAGCAAGTACCTCAAAGAGTGCCACATATGGTCTATGCCACGGAAGAAATAGTACCTCCTAGGACAAGTCAACATGTTTTACAGAGCGTCCCTCAGATACGCACTCGCTTACCATGTGCGGACAGTAACCTGCCCATCCGTTTGTGTTCATTGGCCCTGTTCCGTCATACTCCGCAAACGGTTTCCCATGTATTCCTGCGAAGCAGGTCAGCCATGAAATAAGGTTGGAAAAATGTAACAAGTACCAGCAATCTGAAAGTACGATTCGGGATCCGTCGCATCTGCGGCCTGCATGGCTCCGAGCGCCTGAATATAGAGATCCCTACAAATGAGAGTTAGACTCGGCTCGACAGACATGGTTCCCGCTGCTTAATTACCATTGCGGCCCTGCTTCCTCGGAAATGTCGACAATGCTTCGCCTGGGAGGTACTGATTGTGCTTTGGGGTCGACTCTGGGCCCCGTTACAATGACAGAGGCGTTCGTTTGCGTGACTTGCGTTAGCAGCAGTGTGCCTGCAGCAATGAATAACTGATAATCCGGTAACATAATTGCATAATATGTTTTCATGTGCCGATCTAGAGAATGTTTATTTTGATGACTGAGAAAAGATGAATGTGCAAAGTGATTCCAGTCTGACTACCTTCTGAGTATAAATGGGCTCCTTCCTGCTCCTGCCATGTGTGATGCGCAGGCAGCACGCCCACCGACTGCTAGCCGCACAAGACTTGTGCGTTTCAATCCCCAAAGTGGTACCGAGGACGGGAGGGCTCTTTACTTCTTGGCAGATCTCTTCCATCATACCTGTCATGTCGCCGCATGCGCTGAGGTGCAGCCTGCCGAGCGGCAGATGGCAGCCGACGGTTCGAACGCGCGCCTTGGCAAACGCACTTGTGGCTATGCCCGACGTTGTGCAAACACCAAAGGACGCTGTGCAACACGTCTCATCGCTGGTTCATGAGCATGCCTACTTGTAACTCAAAAGCGGCAGGTCATCACAGCTGACCGCCCTTTTGCGTCATACAGTTGGTCTGCATAGTAACTTCGGTCGGTCAAGATACTCGTGGACAAGACGCAACGGCTGTCCCTGATTGTGATATTCATAAATTATCATACGACAAATGCCATGATCCTTCAGACGCCATGCAAAACAAGTGTTTAGCACTACTCCAACGATGCCCTTTATGCAATGTCCGGTAAAAAAAAAGAAGAAATCCATGATGCTGGCGCCCGTCCCTTCCAAATACCCTCAACAGTTCAAAGTCCCATTTTCTGTCCACATCGCCATCAGTGGATGATTTCCAGTTCATCGTCGTCATCTTCCATGGCAATCTGCCTCGTAGAAA
Organism: Beauveria asiatica; assembly: GCA_038367545.1. Lineage (NCBI taxonomy): Eukaryota > Fungi > Ascomycota > Sordariomycetes > Hypocreales > Cordycipitaceae > Beauveria > Beauveria asiatica. Next base: position 23,347 of record JAAHCF010000152.1, on the reverse strand, counting down.
GATCCATGCCCAGGCTTTCCCTCCCAGCTTCACGAATGCCCTTTTCCGTGACGAAGCGCGTTTTCTTGCGGACTGGCGAGCGTGAGGATTTTGGTTGCCCTGCACTTGCTGACTTCATGTTCGACAGCTTCTCTCTGAGGTCACTGCCCCAGCCGTACGCCGATGACCTGTTACTAGCAGTGGTCACGACGCTGGACTGCGAGCTGTCATTGCGTTTCCGCTTGACTGGGCTCAAATGAATATGTCGATCAGCTCCTCCTCGCAACAGATCCCGTTTTACGGCCTCTACCTCTGAGTCTTCTGTACTGAGTGCAGCTTCGGCTCGACTCTCAGGCTGTGAACCTGCCGTAGCCTTGGCCCCGGCAGATTTCATATACTCTCGGCCGGCAGCGTTCCCTATTTGCCCTAGTTTGTTCATGATTTCTCTCTCCTTTTCCTTCGCCTCCAGGCTCCTCTTCAAAAACTCGGCTCTTTCTTTCCGATCCCCAAGACTGATATCTTTCCCATCTATCAAGTCCGCTGAACTCATCGAGCGTGCCGCAAACCAATGCGTCTGTGTCTCGCGGTCAAAATTGTTGTTCGTGTTCTTTCTTGGCTCCCATTGGCGGTGTCCAAAACCCGACCTCTTGCCGCGGTTCTCCCCGCCGAATCCGCTGTTGTTCATTTCTATTCGTGACGACCTTTGCTTCTTGACCGCTTCGTTTGAGTGATATTCACAGAACTCTGTTCGCCTCTTGTTGATCCACGAGCCGCAAGGGTTGCCATCTTTTTTCACAGACTTGCAGAAACCCAAATCGCGAGCGATGCCGATTTCCAAGATGGTATCCTCGTCAGAGTTGATAACGAGACTGAAGCGCCCTGTATCTTGTCTTCCTGGCGGTGGGGGCATAATGTTTGGATTTAAAATAGCAATAACGGTGCCTTCGCTCAACTTCCAAAAGCGCTCAAAGCCGCTGTTGAAAAGGAACAGATCAACCTCAAATTCCAGATCGACTAGGGTCATGACCATATATTTGCCTCTGTCTTCATCCTTATTCTTGCCTGTCCCTGGCTTGTGTGAGCGAGGCTCTGATTTCTTCGCAAGAATGCCAAACACGACTATATCTTGTTCCACATCGGGAAGGCTGAAATCGGGTGCTTTAACATCGCGCAGCAAGTCTTTGATGCTGTATGATTTCTTGTCAAGTACACTGCGACTCAGGACATTGTGCGGAAGAATTCGTCGAGAGAGATGAAAGCTAGAGTAAAGCTCGTAGGAGGGTTGCTCCTTCTCGGATGATGGGCCCAGGGATAAAGTTGTACCGGCGTTGTTGGCCAAATCTTCGGTCGTGCCGTAGGTAAGCCTGCCAGATGGAGCTGTGCGACTCCTCGTCAGAAAACCACCTGTTGAATTTTTGTTACCCAGAACTTGCTCTCTCGTAAATAGAGGTGGTGCCAACGGGACGTCTGGGACTTCGACAGCATCCTTCTTATAGCTATCCATCTCAGCCCTTCCGATCCCAAAAGCATTGGAACGAACGCTTTGGATCTTGGCCTGGCGCTCCTTGCGGAGTGCTGCTTCTGTTCTGAGTCCTGCGAGACGCTCACTGAAACTGCTTGCTTGCGCAGCTTCGGTAGAAGACGCCGTGAGCGAGCCAGCACCTGAACGCGAACTCAGTGCGCTGTTAAGACGCTTATGGCTTGGAGCTCGTTTCAACGATACGTCTTTGGCCGTCAGCCCCTTGTCAATACCTAAGAGCACTCTGCTAGGCGATGTCTGTATTTGCGGGGCCTGAAGCTTTCGTACAGGCGACGCTGAGATCTGAATGGCATTATGATTGCCTCCTGGGCTCTTGGGCACTTGTCGACGGTCTGAGATGGAAGGCGAGGCTGAAAGCGCACTTCTTCTACCCAAAGTGCCTCCGGCATCTGTTTTTACTCTCGCATTTTGTAGCTTCTTGAGCCGTAGCTTTGCTTGTATCTCTTGTAGCTTGAGCTGGAGAGTCTCCTCGTCTTCCTCGTCGTCGTCGCTCGCGTCTTGGATTCCGAGTCCGTTGTTCGCAGACACCAAAGTATTTGCATTGAAGCGACCGTTGCGTGAGGGCGAAGGGCTCGGAGAGGTTTGAAGCATCTCGCGGTATCGTTCCCGGCCTTTGGGTGTGCTAAGAAGCGCTTCGTGCGGGGATCGCGGAGGCCATTGTTGCTCAGGTTCTTTGCCGCCTACACCGGGTGAGAATTAAAACGGAGATGCAGACAGTGGTAAAAATACCTGGAGCCATGTTTCTCGGCGGAGGTGTGCCCTGGCAAGGGTGTTTGATGTCAAGGCTGCATGTAGGCTGCGCGGCGCAACTAATTATGATGGCGGCACGCGTGTATAGTGGTTTTCGGCGCTCGATTACGAGACCGATCGCCAGATGTATCTGATCAGCACTGATGGCATAGGCTGAGAGCGATGACCACGAAAGGGCTGGCTGTAAATAGTAGAAATATAGCCAAAGGCGCAAAAGAAACAAAGGTGCATGAACAATGAACCGACAAGACGCTGAGAGATAAATTTAGCGCCATCGCTACATGGCTCCCGGCACTGAGTTTCGTTTGCTGCGTCAGGCTCCGCTGTTCCTGGCTGAATGGTCTGGGGACGCGTAAAGCGCGTTTTGGCTTTCAAGGGTCTCTGATAAATGCTGATGGGTCTGCACAAGCAACCTACACTGCTAAATATTCACCATCTTATTCTTTTTGCAACCCGCGTCTTTTTCTTTCTTCATTTGCGACATATAATTCGGGTCTCCATCACAGACTTCGCAGCCCCTGTTATCTTGGATGCCATATTGAGACGACTACAAATCTGCCACGATGAGAGGCACGCGATCCTCTAAACCTGCCGCGGCAGACACTGCCAAGGACACCCCGGCCTCAAAATCAAGATTCACCTTGTCTTCGAAACCAGAACCGCCTGCAAAGATTTTTATTCTGCCCAGTTCAGCCACAGCAGACGCGCGAGTCGTCACCCTCCCACACCCCCAGAGCGGACAACCGTCGCGATATCTGGTCTGTCCTGAAACGGGCATTTACGAATTCACAAAGGTCGCCGCGCCAAACACGGAGCCGCGCAGCTGGTTGATTGCATCTGCAAACAGCAATAAAGATAGCCAAGCCAAAGTTGAGAACGCAGAGACTGCTACCAGCGCCAATCTATTCGTGGCGACACACATGGATCCCTTGTTCCTGTTATTACCTGCTTTAATCGATGCCAAAGAAACGAACGCCTCAGCAGATCGAAAGCGCCTGTTTCTATCGTTTGAAGACCACATTGACAAGCTTCCGCAAGACTCGTCGAATGCATGGGAAATTTCGCGATGGCCTAAGATAAAGGCACTCTTGGAATCCAGATTGGTAGCGATATGCGATACAGTCGATGCCGGTGACGAGTCCATGTTTCGAGTCAACGAAGATAAGCTCTTTTCTGTGATACTCTCCAAAGCCACACGTCTGGCTTCTGGAGGGCTGCCTGCGAGCGTCGAGGAGAAGTTTGTCCAAAAGCCTTTAGAGGCGCCCATCCAGTTGCGTAGCGCGAGCAACGTCGCCTGCCCTCCTGCAGGCGTCGCTGCGACTCTCGAAGGCGCTGAGTCTGGCACTTGCACACCGAAGACGGATTCAGCCGAGTCTCAGTCCAGTACCGCAACCGAGGGGTCTACCTTGAGCGCGGCGTCGCAACCATCTACCACGGCTTCTTCGTTCTTAGAAGACGACGTCGCTGTCACGACCGCCATGACGGCGTCGGCTGAAGTTGTGCAGCTCCAACGCCTTCGAGTCGCATTTGACTACATTTGCGCGAGTTATATCCCGAGCAATATTGTCGAACGACTGAAGCAATCACTCAGCGACAAGACGACATGTAAGACCGACTTTGAGCCACTAAACACATACGTGACAGAGCTCGAGAATCTGCGCAAGGAAAGCATAGCGAAGCGGCCGACTGGTGATTTTTCAAGAAAGCGCATGCGAGATGAGGAGGAAGACGAAATACGACTGGAAAAGAAGAGAAAGCAGGAGGAAGAGAAGAAGCGCAAGGCCAATGAAAGCCGGGGCGTCAGAGACTTGAAAAAGGTCAATACAACGGGAATGAAGAAGCTCAGTGCTTTTTTCACGAAAAAATAACTGCCACGAAGGCATGGGTATCTATTGTAATAAAAGTGATATGATAAGAAGATGCTCCTGGTAGACATGTCTATCGTGCGCCTCGTGACCGGGTGCCCCTAGCAGTTGCTGCACCTCTTCCTACACCTCTTCCGAGGCCCGAGGTCCCGCGAGAGCTGGAGGTCGATGTATTATATGATGAATAGCTGGAAGCAGCACCGATGCGCGATCCCGCTCTTGCGCGAGCGCGCGATGCTGACCCGCGCAAGTTGGCCGATGCACGGATGGATCTGGAGCCCGGCGCCAGCCTGCGTTTTGTTTCCTCTTCTTCTCTGCGGCGGCGCAGCTCCTCGCGTCGCTGTTCTTCTTCGCGCGCCCTGCGCTCAGCCTCTTGTTGTCGTTGGAGAGCTTCGGCCTCTTGTTCGGCGAGGTCCTCTGTGGTGCCCTTCCATCTGGGATCGAGAATGAGGCGCTGGTTGTGTTCTGTCTGGGAAAGAATTCGGGTCCATGAGTTGAGGAGAGAAGAGGCGTTGTTTACAGTCTGCGTGACAACCTAGATGCCGGACTTGTCAGCCACGTGATGAACGGGTGGGCAGGTGGTGGGATGCACTCAGGTCTGGCATACATTCATGTTTCCCCCGGCTCGTTGTAGGGTGCCAATGAGACCCTCTATGGCCTGGTTGACATTTTTGACACCCTCGAGCTCCTTGCGCAGCAGCGTATCGCGGTCCGGGCCTTCAGATGCTGGCGTGCGCGGGGTTCGGGGCGTCTTTGGCGTTTTGGGTGTTTTTGGATGGAGAGTTTGCTGGGGAGAGGCCCAGATGTCGGATTCGGTATACTCTGAGTCGTCGGCCATGATGGCTGGGCGAGGGTGGTTGGAGAGACGAGTGCAGGGACCAAAACGACGAGAACAGTCAGTCACAAAGAGGACAACGTTCGAATGGGTGAACGGGGATGGGGGGTGCAACCCTTGTTGGGCGTCTTTGAAAGGGAAAGGCTGTAATGTGTACCCGTACAGGCTACACTGCAAACGTCTGCGACAGACAAGCTCTGGCAGGCGTCAATGATGTTTGGCCTTTGGACCTTGGGCGACGTCAATGGTGAGGTAGCACTGTAACAGTCCCTATAACGGTCAAGGCATTGCTCTCATGCGCTGTTGCTTCAACGTCTGCAGGCCACTTTAATGGGCCGACCGCCCTTGTTACACGAAAATAACGCGTCCTACCCCCAAATAGTGGACGCGTCGCGGAAGGCCAGCAGCTTTTTTTCCTTCTGTGGGCCCACCTCTGGCGCAGCGAGAGGGGGCTGGTCTGGCACCCATGCACCTCATCAGTCTATCCCAGCCTCCTCCTTATGTCGTCGCACTAGAACATCAACCTCCTTCTCCCTCTATTCCCATTAGCTTTTCTACCCTGCATCATTTACCACAACAGCGTTTACAGAAGTTTACCACTCGACAACAACTTAATGCATCTTTGATAACCCTCAGAAGTTACAGTCTTTTTTAGTCTCGAGCATTTTAGCTGCGCTATTTAGCCTGTCACCGCTTGTTGCGTTATATCGTTGTTTTTCTACCTGTTGACCCTCGGACAGAGTCGGCGATTTCACCACAGAGACAACCACACGAGAGGCCTTCAGAATCATTCACGTTGCCTTGCAGCTACGCCCCACTGCTTCTGCGTCGCTATACGCTCACACTGGCACAACCTACAATGGCTTCCAGAATGACTGTCAGAACCCCTTCCCCGCCGCCCGCCGAGGAAATACAAGCTCCCTCGGCGCCTCGCCACGGCTACCAAGACGATTGGCAACCCTACCCCAATGCCCGTCGTTCCACACGGAGCTCGACTCAGCGCAACCGCACACCTTCACCACACTCCCTTCGTCAAAGGCCTCTTGCCTCGCCGCGCGGTGCCAGAAGAGCCAATAGCCAGAGCAACACTGCCATGGTCTCTCCAATTCCTTCCCCGCGCAAGAAGCGCCAGCCTCCCGTCAACACCAGCAGCCGTAGTGTCTCCGGCTCACTCACGGCGAAACAGATTGCAAACGCCGCCGCCGCCCTTGGTCCTTGCAACGCAGTGAATCCCACTCTTCATTCCTCTTCCTCTCGCGCCGGCGGCATGCTACCTACTCCTTCAAAAACGCCATCAAAGCCTGCCACTGAGAAGAAGACGGCCGAAATTTCAGCCATTGCCTGCGACCTCTTCTCTAGCCGCAGTTCAAGCTCGAGGCGCAGGCCCAAGTCCTACAACGGTCTCGGCATGGACAGCTTTACCGCCCAACCTGAAGAAGGGACTATCCAAATTTTCACCGACACCAAGGACTCGATTCCTGAAATGGACACCAGCGAGGCCAACCCCTTCTATACCTCACCCTCCAAGAAAGAAACTCAGATGAGCCCCCGTCGCAGCCGTCGGAACGTAGTCATTCCCGGTGAGGGCTCCCAGTCGCTCGATGAGGCGACCCAGCGCGACGACGGCATGGTATACGTCTTCCGTGGGAAGAAAATTTGGCGCAAGTTTTCCAATGATGAAGACCAGGAACTTGATCAGGCAGCCCGCCTCGCGCAGCCACTTACTCGCTCGTCCGTCAAGCCGCGACTGCTCTTCCCTCCCAGGCAACCAGAGCGGTCCGAGATGGAGCTAGAAGACGAGGAGGCTCCCACTGATGTTGAAGATGAGGTCATGGAAAGGAAGGCCGTCCAGGTTCCCCAAACGCCTGTCAAGAGCCGCAGGGAGACTGCAAAGACGCCCGACGCCCCGAGATTTGCTCCCGTCTCTCCACCTGAAACCAGAAGAACGACAAGATCAGCCAACAAGCTCTTGAGTGAGGGGACGCCTATCAAGGAGCCCAGACGCCAATCAACATTGTTTGATACATGGCCACGCACAAAGGAGCACAAAGCGCCAGTACCCACCAAGCGAGCTGGTGACGGCCTTGCCTCTGCCCCTGCCAAGCGAACTCGCGCTTAATAGCCATTGCGAATAATTCGACCGTGTTGCATTACCAGCATTCTCTTTATAATGTTTCGCGCTGCTGCAGAGATTTATATGCTGTTCAGCCAGTCTTTCTTCTTTCTGCAAATTCTTTGATTTGACAACAAGTCTGCTACCTAGTATAGAAAGTTGAGCGGTGGAAAGAAGAGGAAGCACATTGGGATATTATGGCGTTTGGAGGAGTGCATTTTGTTCAATTACCTATCTGTTTTACTCTACCTTGTAAATTGATCAATTGAGACGTGCACCTTTTCGCAACAATCTATCTTTTCCTTTTGAGTATAACTGTTCCTTGAGTTGCAAATACAGACTCCAAGTGACAAAAGATCCATTCCTAAAGAAATACCTTGCCTACCTACCTATTTACCTACATGGGTAGTTAGTCAAACTGGTCATTAGGCCGTCACCGGCTTTGTTGCCCCACCTTGACCGCCAAACGGGTAAAAAAGTAACCCCTCCATGAGCCTTTGTTGATTCTGTTTTGCTGTAAAACCCCGTTGGAGCTGTTTTGAAGTCGTTTGAGATATAGAACTCCCCGGACTGAGGGACCGCGCGCCATGCATATCCTGGTCACCAACGACGACGGCCCTCCGTCGAACAAGGCGTCGCCCTACATCCACGCCTTTGTCAACCACCTCAAAGCCGCCGGGCACCATGTCTCCGTCTGCCTGCCCAACACGCAGCGCTCGTGGATCGGCAAGGCGCACATGATTGGTCAGACGCTGAAGCCGCTGTACTTTCGCCCGTCGGCGAGCGTCTACGGCGACGACACCAAGGGCACCACCAACACACGCCCGGACACGTCGGGCGCGGCAGGCGACGACGACGAGGAATGGATCCTAGTGGACGGCACGCCCGCGTCGTGCGTGCAGATTGGTCTGAACCACTTCTTCCACCACAAGGGGCCGGTCGACCTCGTCGTCAGCGGGCCCAACTATGGCCGCAACACGACGGCCATTTTCGCGCTTAGCTCCGGCACGCTCGGCGGCGCGCTCGAGGCGGCCGTCTGCAAGGTCAAGGCGATTGCCGTCAGCTTTGCCTTTTTCTCGCGCAACCATGATCCCGTCATCATCGACGCGGCGTGTCGTCAAAGCGTCAAGGTCATCAACGGGCTGTACAAGCAGTGGCCGACCGACGGCAGCGTGGATCTCTATAGCGTCAACGTGCCTCTTGTAGAGGCCGTGGACACGCGCAAGATTTATCAGACTAAAATGTTGCAAAATTACTGGCAGGCCGGTGGCTGCTTCGAGGAGATTGACGACCCCAGCGCTGCGGACCCCAACCTGGAAGAGGCCAAGATTCGAGAGGGAAATTCGTCAGCAGTTCCAGACAAGAAGGCTTGCGGCACTGGACACAAGCATAAGCACTTCAAATGGGCTCCGAGATTCACCGACGTCTACACCAGTGTGGAGGAGGCTGGGCCTGGATCTGACGGATGGGTCGTTAAAGAAGGTCACACTAGGTGAGTTTTTTTGTTCCAACGTTTCGATGCTTCACCGCTAATATGCCCCTTAGTGTGACGCCTCTCAAGGCAAACTTTGCCCAGGCTGATGTAGGAGACGGCCAACAAGAGCTGAATTTGTGAGTTGACCTAGTCGTGTTTGATATTTTACTCTTGCAGTGTGCCTCATTATTTGTTTGGGTTGGTTTGAAGTCTGGTTCTTCCTGGGTCAGTAGGAATAGATAAAGACGGCATGCATACCTTACGTGGCGTCTAAGCCATACATTACATCGATAGACTCAATTCTCACCATGATTCTTTTACAGTTCAGAACCTGCTGTGCAGGAAGAAAGCAACGTACTAGCCATGAGGGAGAAGCAAAAGAATAGCACCGATTGCGGCAAGATTCAAGCATTTGTCGCATACGAAGACGACTATGTGCAACCACTCATTGTGTCTGCGCTCAAGTCACTCCTGCCAGACGATGTGATAGACTTAATCACTGCTGTGACGAGCTCCGACGACGGCGCGTTTTCTGCGTCACGCGCGCTTTCGTCACCCCGTGGCCGGGCGCTGCAAATCATGCCATACGAGACTCTCGACTTTGACCACGCCTCTGCCCACCCCGGCTCCTACATGATCAACAGCTACATGATTCGCAAGGCGCTGATCCGCAAGCACTATCTCTCGACGACGGTTGAGCACTGGGTCGCCAAGAAGCCGGATTCGGTGCTCAAGACGCACGTGAAGCGCAGCGAGGCGTTCGAGGTTGACTATGCCGAGTTTCTGGACGACGCCCTCGTTGAAGCATTTGATCTTCGTGAAAGCCTTGCTCGAAACGATGCGCTGGATGCGGACGCGGCGGCGGCGCAGGACAGGGAGTGGTGGATTCTGAAGCCCGGCATGAGCGACAGAGGACAGGGCATCCGCCTGTTTAGCACAATGGAAGAGCTGCAGGCCATCTTTGACGGGTGGGAGGAGGACCAGCCCGACACCGACGACGAGGAAGAAGGGGCCGCGGCGGCCGCGGCGGATCAGGCCGACGGCCATGTCGAAAAGGACTACATTACGACGTCGCACCTGCGGCACTTTGTCGCCCAGCCTTATATCCACCCGCCTCTGCTGCTCCGCGACGGCGGCCACAAGTTCCACATCCGCACCTACGTCCTCTGCGTCGGCAGCCTCCGCGTCTTTGTCCACCGGCCGATGCTGGCCCTCTTTGCGGGCAAGCCGTACCGCGCGCCGTGGGAGGCGCCCGACGACGCAGACAGCTTTCTGACCAACACGTGCCTGCAGCAGGGCGCGGGAGCCGCGGCGACGGTGCGACGCTTTTGGGCGCTCGACGAGGTGCCGGCGGCGGTGAGGGAGGACGTCTTTGCGCAGGTGTGCGCCGTGACGGGCGACGTGTTTGAGGGCGCGGCGCGGGCGATGCCCGTCCACTTCCAGCCGCTGCCCAACGCGTTTGAGGTGTTTGGGCTCGACTTCTTGGTGGATGCCGCGGGGCGGGCGTGGCTGCTCGAGGTGAATGCGTTTCCGGACTTTAAGCAGACGGGCGCCGACTTGGAGGGCATCGTGGCGGGCTTTTGGAGGGGCGTGGTGCGGGAGGCGGTCGTGCCGTTCTTCGGAGTCGATGAGAAGAGGCTGCTGGGCGGCGGCGGCGGCGGGGAGGAGCGCGAGGATATGGTGTGTGTTCGGGATGTAGACCTGGGGCGGCGGTGATGCAGGTCTTGTCGGTGAGCGAGACGGGTATCGCGCTTCGCGCAAGTCTTTTCTCATGTTGGTAGATGAATTCTTGCGATGTGAGTCTGCGTCTGCAGCCCCAGTGATTTTCAAGCTGAAGAACTAGAATATAAAGCCGGTTTATACGAGTATTGTGTTGCGTTTATCATGGGTTGCTTGGTGCCGTCGCTGTCCCCAAATCACACTAGCAAATACTTGTTTACCATAACTACATACTATTCGCTCAGTTGCTGGCAAAACGCTGGTCGTATTCTACCGAATCTAGCTGAGGAGCCGAGTTTGGGCGACTTTGGAGCGCGTTTGCCATGGTCGAATAAGAGATTCAGAATGGAGCCGCAAAGGTGCGCTGGTAGAGTTGGAGTCCGCGGCTTGGAAGCTAATCACATACAACCCGTCTCAGGGCATCGTCACACGGGCCACAGGGTGCGTTGCATGACTTTTGGACCTCGTGCAAAGGCTGGGTCTCTCGAGTTGAGGGAGACTTTACAAGCGCCATCTTGGCAATGAAACCGAGGAGAGAGGGTTGGCCCTTGTTGATAACTTAATCTTGCAATGTCGATCTGCGACCCGCTGCGGTAAAATTTCACAACGAAAAGGCCGTGGTGTAATTTCCCTCAATTTGATCGGCTCATTGGCATGGATGCAACTGGTTGGTACAACGCTTTCGCAAATGGGCGGCCTCCAAAGGGGTGAGTTACATGGTGGCTTTTTCATCTAATAATTGTGTGATTTTCCCAGCAGGTTTTACTTTTATCATGTTTGTGTCTTTGAGGGGAGAAATGAGTTCGCCGGACCCCAACTAACTACTAGTTAGTGTATGAGCTCAAAACAAGCTTAATTGTTGTTCTGTGGGGAATCGAAGCTTGACCCGTTGCTCTTGATGCATTTCGGTGTGCAGGCAAACTCGGCACATGGCATACAAAGGCTTATTACAGAAACGGAGGCGAAGCATTCGTGTCTTATCCAATAAAAGGCACTGCCGAGTTATAATAGAAAATTTGGGGGTCATGATTAAGAACGCTGCGTCATCGTTGACCCCTCTAGGGCTGGCGCTGCTAGACAGAGGAGACCTTGGCCCGCATCCCGCCAACCTTTTAGCAGGAACAAATCCTTGCGTTGCACAGCCTCGAAACTAGAAAAGAATACATCTCCGCGGCCCAGTTGCAAACGTAGCCGCGCGCGATCAGAGGCCCGATGCCGCTTTGAAAAGCTCGTGGTGGTGGTGGTTGTGGTGGTGGTGGTGGTTGTTTAGGCAATTATACCAACAGCCTACAGCAGACCGGAGCCAAGAGCATAATTTTCCGAAATGGCCACGCACGGGGCAGGCTAAAGATTATTACAGTTCAAGCCACGGCAAGTCCAACTGCCCAGCTTCCTTCTTATTCTTCTCTCGCTTTGAATCTTAAATATAGGTAACAATAAGTTGTTTGTTAGTAATGACGCCCGGTTTGACAAATTCAGCTCCACTTGGTGACTAGCTCGTTGAACGAGGCTGTGCAGAGGGGAGTTATTTAGTAGCGCAGTACAAGTGTACGGACGAGGAGAGTGAGGCCAAGGACAAAGTTGCTGGTGGATGTTACCGACTACTTGTATGACGGCGCCGACGCCGTGGCTTGGAGAATCCTTTTTTGTAAAAGCAAAAGCCTTGTCACTGGTGAGGGCGTGTACGTATAAACGTCACGATGAGGCAGTGCTTGTGAGGAGCAGTTATTTGACACGTGGAGAGTGACAAAAACTTGTCATCAGGGCATTTCAAGTAATAAATAGTGTCTCTGATGAAGTGAGGTGGGTTTATTCAGTAGGTGGCGCTGTCAAGGCTGCAAACATTGGCAGGTGATGAAGAAATTCATTGCCCAGAGCATGTTTCGACTAATGCCAATGTTGTTGGCCAATAAAAACCCAAGCCTCTGTATTGGTATCAGTGGTTGTCTTCTTATCCGGGTCGCCACGTACGTGTCGAACCAGATCCTTTGCAGATATCTACCCGAGGAAACGAAAAGAAAAAAAAAGGGTTCCTCCCGCTGCCTCGTATCCCATTGTATCCCAACCTGCGGCCTCTCTTTTCCCATCCGCTTTTTCATTACATCATTAGCGGCACAGATGAAATCAAACCCAAAGAAAAAAAAATCATCATGATGATGTTCTGTCGCTGAAAAGGAGACGGGTAGTTAGTTCATACTCATAATGTCTCCGTGGTCTGCCTTGCTTTTTTTTTTTAACCGCACAAAACTTTCCCTTCTCTTTTTTTTTCGCCCTGCCTTCTAAATCACCAGCTCTTTTCAGTCCTTTGATTTTCTTCCAATTCCATGAAAGAAGAGGTAAGAAAAACTTAGTCCACGCGACGACGCCAGTCACGCGAGGCAAAGGCCCTGGCGCCGCCCGCGGGCGACTCTCCGCCGCTGCCGTTGCCGTTGCGCTGAATGTCATGGCGGAAGCTGCTGGGCTGCAGCTGCTCGCGCTGACGGCGGGCGGTGCGCACGGTAATGGGGCTCCCGTTGAGCTCGATGCCGTCGAGGGCCAGGCGCGCGGCCTCGGCCTCTTCGCGCGTGTCAAAGTCGACAAAGCAAAAGTTGCGGTTGCCGCTGGCGGGCTTGCTCTCGTCAGGGCGGGCGGTGATGCGCTTCCCAATGGCGGCACTGCATGGATGCTCTTGTTAGTTCTTGAAAGCATTTCTCTGGACTTTGCATATTCTCTGTGCTTGTTTGATGTTTTCTTCTCCTCCTTGCCTGTTGTTTCTCTTCTTCTTCCAATAGCATTGTGTTGTTGCTCTTTTCAACAGAGTCATTTGTAACTACCTAGGCATGCTTGGTGGGAAGAGAGGGGTGGGGGGTGGAGGGCGGGGTATATAACGTACGGCTTAAAGTCTGCAAAAACGGCCTCCATCTCGACACGGTTGTGTTCCTGGTCAATCATCTTGCCCAGACCGCCGACAAACAGCCTGCGGCCATCCACCTGCATGTTCTCGTCAAAGTGATCGAGGGCCGCGCCGGGACCCTGCCTGTCGCCGCCGCGCCGTGACTGCTGCTGCTGCGAATCGCGGTCGCGGCTCGAGTTCCAGTCGCCCCAGCGGTTGAATCCTTGGCCGTCGCTGGTGCTGTTATTGTTGTGGTTGCCGCTGCGGGCAGGCGAGGAGGAGGCAGAATCAGCGCCGCCCTCGCGGCCCCAGCGCGCGCCGCCGGTCGAGGCGCGCGGCTTCTTGGGCTCGCAGGGGCGGACCTTGAGCGGGCGGCCGCCAATCGAGACGTCGAGCGTTTCGAGGGCGCGGTCGGCCGAGGCCTTGTCGGGAAAGTCGACGAAGCAGTACCCCGGGTTGCGGCCGCTGACGGGGTCGACCGAGATGTGAATCTTTTCAAAGTTGCCAAAGCCGCCCTCGTGCAGCATCTCCTCGATCGTGCCGGGCTTGACCGAGTACAAAAGGTTTCCTAATGCGTCGAGAGTTAGAGGGGGGTTGTACCAATAGTTGATGTTGCGCGAGGTCTCTTACCAAGGTAGATGCGCTTCGAGGTGGCGACGCTCTCCTGCTGTTGTTGTTGGCTGGGGTCTTCCATGGTGGCGGTTATATGGAGGTCGAGTTGTCGGGGGGTATATGTGTGAGGTAGGATATGATATATTGATCCAAGAAAATAAAAAGGATTGAGTGAAGGCTCTTCGCGGTGAGTCGCGCGATCCTGCACCACATCAAAAGAAAAAAAATATCTGGTGGGGTGTCAATATGTGCCTGTCCAACCCCACCATAGCTCTCCATTAGCGGGCGTTGGCGCGCGACTCACTTATCGACTTCAATGCCATTTCATCGACTTTGCCATGTTGAAAATTAGGAGATGACATGTGTTTATTATTGCAAAACGTGGTGATTGACGCCAAGTATTGGCGTCTTTCTGTGGCATTGACTCGTCTTGTGTGCTTCTAAATCTGCTGCTTGCTCACTTATATCTGAGCAAGTCGCCATGGCAAGCGACTAGTTAGTTGCACCGACGGCCGGTTTGTCATTGAACGCTTATTTCGGTTAATTATTCCACACAGTCGTGGGTTTTTCTTGTTTTCATATGCCTTTCAAGTGAGTTGCTGACCAATCTTGGCGAGAGGAATGTGAGTCCGTTACGTGGGAAACGGCTGCGTTGGTCATCTGCGTTGTTTGGTTGCCCGAGCACACTGACAAGACATGGCGCGAACAACATAATCCATAACAGAACCAAAAAGGAGCCCGACATGGCGATTTACGTTATAACGATGCATAAACAGATTTCACATGATATTCTTGTTATTGCAACAAATCGTGACATGAAAAAAAAATATACTGTGTGCATAGGGTAGTTCGGTTGTTGGCAGCAGCCACTAGTTAACTAGGCGAACCGCGATTCTGAAACAAGTAAAGACAGCTCAAACCCGCCATGCGTTCCAACGGTAGATTCCTGCTGTGATCTGACTACGGCTGATTAATAAGCGAAGCGACAAGGTAGTTGCTTTTCTTGATCATCTCTGCAAGGGTGTGGCCATTCCTGCCATTCTGCCGCAACGGCAACGGACAGACTCAGACCGTCAGATAACTAGTACCGTAATGGTACTTGCAGATGCGACCCTGGAAAGCTGGCTTGCAAAGGGGGCTGTGTAGATGCAAAAGGCCCAATAGTCTGCAATCATCAGGTAAACCCCCGCCCGTGGGATGATATCGCAGCCAGAGTGACACGACCTGGCGCGCAGAAACCTGAATAATTCTGCAGCGTTGGGCCAGCATCTTGTTGGAAAACCAAGGAACAGAAGCGGAGGCAGATGAATGTCCCCCCAATACGGTGTACCGCCTGCTAATTCCGAGGCATACTGTGAAACAAGAGATGGAAGGGAGCCGCCGCCTTCTTGCCGCCGCAGAATGCTCCATCGAAAACCTGTGACAAACCAGGAGAGTGGGAGGCGTTTTGCAGTTCCACACAGACGATTAGAAAATGCAGGGTATAGGCGCACTGACGGGAAAATGCTTAATTTTTTGATTTGATTTGCCACTGGTTTCACTTTTTCTTGCCGCCTTCTCGCTGCCGGAGAAGCTGATTTAACTTCAGCTTGCGGGTTGGCGGGGTAGGCTGCGGCTCAGACCAGGAGATAAGGTGACGGTGAGCACATGGTATTCACGTTATTCACGCGCAGGTTGCCCGGCAATGGCTCACCCATATAACTAGCAATACCAAAGATTGATTTCTGGTCTCTGCTGGCGGATATGACTTGCAGCTCGAGAGATGTAAGATGCGGACCCTGGATGCACGACAAGCCACAGACGGTGCGGCATCTTGCCATATTTGCTCAATTTATCAAGGAACAAACCTGGCGACATGAAAAAAAAGCAGTGTAGAGTGCCTTTCTGAGCCGTTTTTTGCTCCTGAGCATTGGTGGCTTGGGACGCTGAGTCTTCTTTAGCCACCTTCCCAACTTGGCAGGGGAACCCGCCATCCCGCCATCGTCTGAAATTTACTTGGTCGAGGCCGCTGGTGCAAAGTGCATTCGCGACGTCGCAACACACGAGAGCCAGCCGCTAACAGCACGGAAAGCCCGTTTCCCTGCAGTGATAGTCTAGTTGCTCCGCCTCAATACCGGGCAAGCTGAATGGACAGTTGACAGCGCCGTGAGCCTGTGGGACGTGATAGGCGCGCAAGTGTGAGCTGGCCCCTGCCAAACACAGAAGACTTACTTACACCAGAGAAATGAACAAGGGCGAGTGGGATGAGAGAGGCACTGGTGAATTTGAGGAGGGCACAATTTGGCGCGAGGGCAAGCCGAGCTGTTATAAGAGGGCGTCAATATCATGTGCTGAAGGTCGCCGAAATGAACACGAAAGACATGATAACACAAAGACACACAAAGACGCAACACATTCGTAATCGATGTGATTGGGGACGCACAGCCACTGCGTGCTAGTCAGGTGTCGCGGGTTTAAGGTCAGCGAGACTTGAAGGGCAGCACAGTATCTCCGAAGAAAAGAAGCGTGGTAACTTCTCAACGTCACGGGCCAAAACCAGACTGACTGCTTGACTGCAGGCAAGTCTTCAGTTCTTCAGTTAACGCGAGTCTAGATTTGGGTCTGGATCTACCTGTAGATGAGGTAGATGAGGGGTGCAGATGAGTGCAGATGAGGTACACACGTCGGGTACAGTACACCACCAGGAACAAAAGTGCCTTGTTCAGAGTTGGTGAGCTGCCAATGTGTAATCGACGCTGCGTTTGTATGGGCTTGGAGGCGCTCTTGGGAGGATCGTATGTAGGACAATAAAGCCAGGCGCTAAAAGTACCAGTGCCGATCGCCATGGCGGGCAGTATCATTTTGGTGGTGAGAAATGCCGAGGGTCAGGTTTGGGCCCTAACTATCGGTAGGGCCTAGTTAGACAGAAAGAGCAAAATAAGAATCGAGGCCATGTTAGCTGATAGGCGGAAGAGAAAGCAAAAAGCAAGCTTTGGACAGCGTGGCCAGGTTGAGATGCGATGCCAGATCAAGCCCAGTCATGCGCTTGCAGGTTAGGCCGCAGTTATGGCGGGAAAGCATGTTTGGCGCTGGCAGTGCAGTGGTTGATCAACCAACTAATAAGTGACTTCTTTTAGCGAGCCACGACATGAGGAAATGGGGCGACGGGAAGAGCGATGATTGGGCTTTCTCTGGATGCACGCGTTGATGCCGTGATGCCAACAAAGCGCCCCCGAGGCGTGTGGGATGCTGAAGGACGCACACCCCAACTACGAGGAGCGGTGCCTGATGGCGCTGTGCATGATTCGGGCCTGCTATGAGCGGATGAGCAATGCCACAACGGTCATGGCATGCAGCGAAAGTGCCGAGAATAGCCACGTGAAGACAAACAAAGACACCGTCATTGATGTGGCCATATCCGAAAGATGGGCGGATCGTGGCCCGTGTACAGATTAAATAAGCAGAAGACAACAAGATCGAGGCGAGAGAAAGTAAGGATGGGTGATGCAATATGGAGGAACATATAAAAAGGAAGCCCAATATCCCACGATATGGGGCTTGCAATTAGAATATCCAGGTAATAACTAAGTGGCAACGATGTTAGTGGGCGATTTCAGAGGAGAGGGACAGGGGAAGGGGAGGGATAGTGGAAGGGACAGTGGGTGGAACACGGGAGAGGCCCTGTAATAAAAGAAAAGGCAAAGCCACAAACAAAGTGTGCAGATTACCTGTATTTTACAGTTTACTCTGTACATGTTGTCCCATTGCCAACTTGGAGTCACATCATGAATAACGACTTGTCCTAATCCGTACATGATTGCTCGTATCTTCAGGCTCAAGCATCCATGCAACGCAGGCAACGAGTTTTATACTTGAACTGATCCTCCTGCCTTCAAGGCTTCTGCACCAGAAGTTACAACTCTTTGATGACCCTGGGCCCTGGTCTCTTGTGAACCACAGACATTCAAGCCACCAATCACAAATAAACTTGAGCACTGCCACACGCCAAGAAGAGAGCTAGCTCGTTTAGGTATAGCGTCCTGAGGTTTTGGTAGCATCGAAGCAATAGAGACACTCCAGGCCCCAGGTTGCTCCGTCGTTGTGCACGCCACCAATTGTACCCACGAATTCGCACCCAAATCACATCAAGTCACACCAAAAACCACAAACACACAATCCCATCATCACCCTCACCACCGGCCGCCCTCCTCCCAGGCTCATCTCTCGTACTTACTCGCGGCAACTATCAACAATGTTTCCCGGAGGACGAGTCCTCTTGTCATCGCCCTCTTGCGATTCATAAGCCGCTATCCGTACTTCTCTCTCGAACAGCGCCTCTCATCAACCAAAATATCCTCAACACCAAGCCACCCTCGCACTCCACATCGCGCACGCCCCCGGCTCACATCTCCTTCTCAGAGCCCCATCTCCACTGTCAATCCAAGTTACGACTCTTGGCTTGTGCATTTCAACACTCGCCCTCCCGCGTACCTCAACTCAGCCTCTGTCCCTTTCTCTCGACTCACCACTGCCATCAGCCATCACGTCTCGTGCTACCCTCTCCGTATCTGCCTTGGTCATCATGATTGCCTAGGACCTGCCCTGCCGTCGGTATCCTCTCCTCAGGCTTTCAACACCATCTCACTCCTTGTCGTCTCTGCTTCGAGTTTCCCTTTTTTTTTTTTGTCTCTCGCCGTCTTCTCAACCAATGACCCTCGCCACTAAAAGTCGCCAACCGACAGCCCAGTTGCATAGCCTCTTTCCAACAAACCTAGTGGCACCATGCCCGACTCTACCGACAATGAGCCACCACCACCGCCCGGTGGTAGACGACGAGCGTGCGTACCTTTTCACTCGCCACACTGGCTACCTCCCGCTGCTTTTCGATATAAATTCCAGCCACTGCCTTGGCCATTCTCTCTTTTGCTAACATGACTCTTGTTGCAGCCCTACCATCACAATCGACACCACGGCCGTCAGTCCTACCGCCAGTGCCGTCGACATGCCTCAAGGCCATGAAAACCAGCCCGCGCCAATCGTAACATCCCCTCCTGACGACGACACCATCTCTCCGACTACTTTGGCCGGCGAGCCCACCGCCTCTTTTACTCACCGTGTCGGACGTCCCGATCTCCGTACCGACACCTCGTTTGAAAGCAGAGACAGTCGGCCTACGAGTCCGCACAATGTCTCCAGCCCTGTCCTCGGCTTCGGCGAGCGAGGCGCTGGCTTCCTTTCGGTACCTTCTGGTGACGCTAGGCCCCGTCAAAACTCACTTGAATCTGAAGACGCCGCCAGATCAATTCATTCATATGGCGAAACAACGGTAGTCGCTTCCAATTCGACCCAGACTGACAAATACAAGTCCTCATCGCTGAGCAACGAGAAGATCATGAAGGATGATACCGCACTGAAACCCGATGTCGGCACCGAAAAGGATTTCGAAGTCGACAACAATCCATTCGCCTTTACTCCCGGTCAATTAAACAAAATGTTCAACCCCAAGAGCCTCACAGCTTTTTACCAGCTCGGCGGCCTCGGCGGCCTCGAAAAGGGCCTACGCACCGATCGCAAATCCGGACTCAGCCCCGATGAGACCCATCTCCCAGGCCACGTCTCTTTCGATCAAGTCACCGCTACCGGCAAAAGTGTCAAGGTTCACAGCGAGGGTTCTACCTCTGTCCCCGTGGAACGAACGGATTCTCGTGCCAGCAGGGCCAGCAAGGCCGACGAGCAGTTTGCCGATCGCTACCGCGTATTTCGTGACAACCGTCTTCCCGTCAAGAAGGGCAAATCGCTTCTTCAGCTCATGTGGATTACTTACAACGACAAGGTTCTGATTCTGCTGTCTATCGCTGCTGTCATCTCGCTTGGTGTTGGGCTTTACCAGACATTTGGTCAGGCACACGAACCAGGGGAACCTCAGGTTGAATGGGTCGAGGGTGTCGCCATCATCGTCGCCATTGCCATAGTTGTCATTGTCGGCTCTCTCAACGATTACTCCAAGGAACGCCAATTCGCCAAGTTGAACAAGAAGAAACAAGACCGTCTCGTCAAAGTGGTGCGCGCCGGAAAAACTACCGAAATCTCCGTCTTTGATGTCATGGCTGGTGAGGTTATTCACCTTGAGCCGGGTGATCTCGTTCCTGTCGATGGTGTCCTGATCGAGGGTTTCAATGTCAAGTGCGATGAGTCTCAGACAACTGGTGAATCCGACATCATCACCAAGCGTTCCGGTGATGAGGTATACAACGCTATTGAGGGCCATGAAAGCCTCAAGAAGATGGACCCCTTCATTCAGTCTGGCGCGCGCATCATGGAGGGTGTGGGCACGTACATGGCCACCTCGGTTGGTATCTACTCATCGTACGGCAAGACACTCATGGCTCTCAACGAAGATCCCGAAATGACTCCACTGCAAGCCAAACTCAACGTCATCGCTACTTACATTGCCAAGCTCGGTGGTGCCGCTGGTCTACTACTTTTCATCGTCCTCTTCATCCAGTTCCTTGTCCGCCTGCCTCGCCTCGACGCAAGTGTCACTGCCGCCCAAAAAGGTCAGATGTTTCTCGAAATCTTCATCGTCGTCGTCACCATCATTGTTGTTGCCGTACCCGAGGGCCTTCCACTGGCAGTCACTCTAGCGCTCGCCTTTGCCACCACTCGAATGCTAAAGGACGCAAACCTCGTTCGCCATCTCAAGGCATGCGAGGTCATGGGTAACGCTACCACGATTTGCTCCGACAAAACCGGCACCTTGACGCAAAACAAAATGCAGGTTGTTTCCGGAACGATTGGCACTACCAACCGCTTCGGTGGAGCCAAGCAGCGTCCTGACAGCAACCCCGATTCCCCTGTCGAATCGTTCCAGGACTCGAGCTCCGACATTACTCCCTCTCACTTTGTTGGAATGCTTAGCGAACCTGTCAAGGAGCTGCTGCTCAAGTCGGTTGCGCTCAATTCGACAGCCTTTGAAGGAGAAGTCGAGGGCGAAAAGACGTATATCGGTTCAAAGACCGAGTCCGCTCTCCTGCTCTTTGCTAGAGACTTTTTAGCTATGGGCCCGGTTGCTGAGGTTCGCGAAAGTGCCACCGTCATGCAGATGATCCCATTTGACTCTGGCCGCAAATGCATGGGTATCGTTGTCCAGCTACCAAAGGGCAAGTTCAGGCTCTACGTCAAGGGTGCCTCGGAGATACTCCTGGCTCAGTGCACTACTACCTTGCGTGACCCCGCCAAGGATGACTCGGTTACGGACATGACAAAGAGCAACGTCCAAACCATTAGTCGCGTTATTGAGAGTTACGCCAACAGGTCTCTCCGCACCATCGGCCTCTGCTATCGCGACTTTGATGCCTGGCCTCCCAAGGCTGCTCGCCGCGGTGATGGCAACGACATCAACTTCGAAGACATCTTCAAAGAAATGACCCTGCTTGGCGTTGTCGGTATCCAGGATCCTCTTCGTGAAGGCGTTTATGAAGCCGTCAAGAAGTGTCAGCATGCTGGTGTCGTGGTTCGCATGGTCACTGGAGACAATAAGCTGACTGCTCAAGCCATCGCTAAGGAATGTGGTATCCTTCAGCCTAACAGCCTGGTGATGGAGGGACCAGATTTCCGCAATCTTAGCAAGACGCAGCAGGCTGAAATAATTCCCAGACTCCATGTCCTTGCTAGATCTAGCCCCGAGGATAAACGAATCCTCGTCAAGCGCCTTAAGGAAAAGGGCGAGACTGTCGCCGTCACCGGTGATGGTACCAATGACGCACCTGCTCTCAAGACTGCCGACGTTGGTTTCTCCATGGGCATCGCAGGTACCGAAGTTGCCAAGGAGGCCTCTGCTATCATTCTGATGGACGACAATTTTACTAGTATCGTCAAGGCCCTCAAATGGGGTCGTGCTGTCAATGATGCTGTGAAGCGCTTTCTGCAATTTCAGCTTACCGTCAACATCACTGCCGTCGTTCTCACATTTGTCTCGGCCGTTTCTAGCCGTGAAGGAAAGTCTGTCTTGACGGCTGTGCAATTGCTTTGGGTCAATCTTATCATGGATACGCTTGCTGCTCTGGCTTTGGCGACTGACCCACCTCAGGAAAGCGTCCTCGATCGCAAGCCGGAGCGCAAGGGTGCATCCATCCTCTCTCCGACTATGTGGAAAATGATAATTGGGCAAGCCATTTACCAGCTCATTATTACCTTTTTGCTGTACTATGGAAGCCCCAAGGGCATTCTTCCCCTGCCTGGACCAAATGACGTGCCCCCCGCAGAAGAGCAGGCAACACTGGTTTTCAACACTTTTGTTTGGATGCAAATATTCAACCAGTGGAATAATCGGCGCCTGGACAACAATTTCAACATCTTTGAAGGGTTGACTAAGAATTGGTTCTTTATTGCCATCAGTGCCATTATGTGCGGCGGTCAGGTCCTCATCGTCTTCTTCGGCGGTGCCGCATTCCAAATTGCCAAGCACCAGTCGCCGACCATGTGGGCCATTGCAATTGTTCTGGGCGCCATCTCCATTCCCGTTGGCATCATTATCCGTCTGATCCCTGACTCGTTGGTTATAGCTCTGGTTCCGAACTTTCTGAAGCACCGCTCCAGCAAGGTTCCTGGCGTGACCATTTCCGACGAAGAGATGGAGATGTACCCGGAACCTTTGGCTGACGTCCGTGACGAGCTCAACTTTATCCGTCGCATGAAGGGCGGCCGTTTGAACAATCTCAAATTCGCGATGCAGCATCCCAAAGAGATGCTGACCCGCTCGCGCAGCCCGTCACATTCACGTTCCAACTCTGTGAATGCCCCGCAGACACCTGTACGCGAAGACAGCTTCCCGTACCCGGCGACACCCGAGTCGAGAAACAGATCGAGGTCCAACAGGTCGCGATCAAACTCGGCGCTGGGCGCACCTACTGTCATGGCGGGTATTGTGGCGGCCGGTGTTGCTGCGGGATGGCAGCCCATGGGCAGACGCTCTGTCGATGAGCGAGAAGAGGCAGAAGGCAATGCGAATAATGAATCGAACAATAATTAAATGGGAGTATTACACTAAGAAACAAAGGAGAATAAGGCGCTCGTTTCATCACTCATCTTTACAGTCTCACAGACGTTTACGTCTGTGGAGGGGACCTTTATCACTTGTCTTGCTGCGTACGGAGTTGGAAAGACTGGTCGAATTGGCCCAGCATCAGTCTCTTTTGTTTTTTTCCTTTTTCCCATGGGTCACATATTTACTTGATAGACAGAAAAAAAAAACAAAGAATACCATTTTTCAACGTCTTGGATATTGCTCGATGAGTCTTGAACAGCTTGAATCTTGTGATTGAGCTCCTCTAAAAAGGAGACATGACGCCTTTGCTTTCAGAAAAGCAGTCCATGCTCAAGTTTGCGTGGACTCGGCAATGCAGTTCCCGGTCCAGACGCGGGCCAAGGTTGGGCTGGCGGCGAGAAAGGATTCATGGACAAACTCTTGCTGCTGTGCGATCCATCTCTAGCCCCCTTGCAGATGTAGCACGAGGCAGGCTGCTCTGCTGCTTTTTCCCCCCAGCAACTTGTTTTCTTTACTTTTAGTCTTTATATCTCTCCATCAGTCTCTGCAACAGCACACGTACC